>JAEIIU010050342.1:0-16097 GCA_018874675.1 Drosophila baimaii
CCAAAAATTTATTTAGAAATGTTGAACGAATAGTAGATCTGTGCAATTCTTAAAATAAAACTGCTCCTCAGTAAGTGGTTTAAGCGGCATAGACCCAAATCCCTTTGAAACGCTGTCAGGACCTCATTAACTCCATGCCACTCTAGTGACAGGATGTATTGTTATTTAAAAGGTGTACAACTAATTTTAAAGCCCTAATAAACTCGTAAAAAATGTGAAAAGAAAAAAAGTTTGAGTTTCAGAAATATTTTTTAAATTTCAAATTAAAACTGCTATTTCAATGAACAGCGATTTCCATGGGTATTTGCGTAAAATCATAAAAAACAAGAAGACGGAGTTCAAATTCGATACAATTCTTTTTGTATCTTAAAGATTACACTATGGACTTTCCAAAACGGTATCGTTTGTTTGATTTGGAATACTAGAAGTGTCTCAAAAACCGTTTTGAAAGTGGGGTGAGGCGGCACTGCTATTTTCATGAACACAGCTGTATATGTATATGCTTATAGTAGTATTATTCAGTCTCTTTGTATGTGGTAGCGGCAGCCTTTTAAAGCTTTCCAATGTCTATTCAACTCGTGAAATAATTGATGAGATACTACCACGGTCGCCATTGTATACATTCATTTATGTGTATTCGTTAGATAGTGCAGAAAATACAATAAAAAAAAAGAATACAACTTGACAATAACAAAAGAGATAGAGCGGTGAGAGGTATGACGTCTAACAAACATCTGTGCGAATTTTGGGGTTCTTATTTATCGTGGAATGTTGGCCGCAAATAATTTTCCTACACATTTCGATTTGTTCCTCACAATATTACGTATTCGAAGTATTCTACAAAAAGCAGATTCCAATTATAATTTGTTTTATATTGTAAGTACTAGGAACTCTTCATGAAAAATGCCAGTTAGTGTGGTGATAAATATAGATATTACCCCTGAATGCCACAAAGATTTTTTGCAAGCAAAAAGTTGGGGTCAGAAAAGAAGCAGCATTCGCAGAGAAAACTTATTAATACTTATTCCCAGAAATAAATAACCGCAATGCAAAACACAGAATAATTTTACATAATTCCTCTTCTAATTCTTTCTTATTCCTGTAAAATAAAGGCTGCAAAAATTCATTAGAATGCTGGTCTGGGGGAGAAATTATGGAATTTGTGCAATTTGAGCCAATTAATTCCGGTCGCCAGGGAGGCCGTAATTTTACTTTGATTCAACGAGTAGCCTTTTCGACTCCCAACCCTTTTTCAAATCGCTCTTGGCTAAAAATATTTATCAATTGTAGCGCGTGTTTAAGTAGATTAAATGGGGCTACTTAATCATGTGCAGGCTGCTATATATATACACACATACATATACTGATTGTTTCCCATCGCACCGAACCGGCATTGTTTTTTTTTCGCTTTGGGCCAACCATGCTCTCTCAATAATAAATAACATGCCTTTAAGCTGTAATAAAAAGCCGTGGTGGGGCAGCCCGAAGAGGTGGGGCTAGCCATGCTAAAAGAGTGTGATAATTTTTAGTTCGATAATTAGTGGAGTCACTAAACTGACAAAATATATATAGTAGGTATATATACGAGGCACAATCACGAACGTACGGTAAAAATGGCGACACTTTGCTTATCACTTAAAGTGGTCGCTGCCGAGCCGAAAAAAAAGTTGGGAGCCAAAAGTGGAAAAAACAACCGTGGCACAATCTAATAAAAATTGAAATAACCCAGCGCCCACAACGATCGAAGGGGAAGGTGAGCACCTGGGGTGGCTGCTCTCCGTCTCTTCAGATACATATGTATATATATACTATATACACACACCATACAGTGTGTGTACCAAAAGGGGGCGTGAGCCGGGGCAATTACCTGGGTGAGGAGGCATCAGCAAGCCATCTAGATTGATCGGAGTCAACTGGAATATCAATTGCGCAGTGCGTGCGGCAATTGAACCGATCATCAATCAGGGCATAATTCACAAACGATAAAAAATAATGCACCGAACAAGAGAAATTATTTGGGAATTCCGAGAATTTCGTACCGCCAACTTGTAGGTACATATCCCCCGTGAAAAGAGCGCGACACCTCGTCGTCGCTATCTAATCAATAAATTTGAAGCCTCAGGCGGCAGGCTCAAGCCCAGAAGATAGAGGGAAAAGATACATTTATTCTAGACTCACCATGAACCGTTCTTTGTGCTCTCCACTCGGGGATATGTTGGGGATAGCTGTCCGATTGTTGACTTTTCAACCGATGGCATTGGCCGCAATCATTTTCAAGTTTTGTTTACGCCCAGCACTTTTCGGCTATTTGTTTTGCTCATCCACGCTGCAGTAAACATTCACACGTCGAAGTTATATTAATTTAAACAATTATCGACGAGTGCTTATGGAGGGGATATAGTTTCCACAACAATCAGCACTTATTGGGGGTGCTTGAAAACAAATTGAATTTCCGTTTTCTCGCCCACACTTTCATTCAGATAAATTTCGAATTATATTTGTTATTTTGTTTACTTTTGGTTGCTGCTCTCGATGATTTCTTTCACTGATTTTTGATTCTCATTCAATATTATTTGAGGGAATTTCGCCTTTCGATTCACTTGCTCACACTCCACATCCTGTTCACTGATTTAAACACAATTTCACTTTGTTTGGCAATCACTGACCATGAGATATTTTCATTTTTATTCACATTTCCTTTATGGCACGTATCCTTTTTATTTATTGCTTATTGATGCAAACATCCGTTTGAACTCGTCACACGATTCCGTTTCAGTTTTCAGCGCGCGCAAAAAAATGTTGGTAAAAAGATGGCCGGCGATGTAACGACGATTCGGGTTTGAATTGACTTCGGGAAATATTGCGTAGCCGACGCGGTGACCGAGACACGTTGAAGCAACAAGCGTTGGTGCCGGAATGATAACAATTGTTAACTGCCAAGTGTTGCTTCGACACTTAACGAAGCTTTTACGCAAAAGCGTCACTTCCCTTACCTTTGTGCGTGGTGGCGAAAGCTCAGTCAATGGTACAGTTAGCGCCAGCTAAGAAGGAATACATTTATTTTGAAATATATCTTAAATACATTTTTTTCATGTCGCGGTACAAGTGGTTTTTAATGGGATTACAATATATAATTCAACAATTTAAATAAAAGAAGAGAGGGGTGCTCCATGCTTACTGTTTGTTGCATAAATTTTCACTTATACTAGCTTCCAAAAAATATTTAGGAAGAAATAGGTACAATTAAGAATTGCTATTATAAAAAAATCCGATCAAAAGTTGTTCAATAGATGTGAAAAATATATATTATATTAGCAACCATTTTGTTTTATATGGTGTAAGAATCTTCAGCATACTTTTAGGCACATTATAATTCGTATAATTAAAATACATTTTGCAGAGGCACAGAAATTTCATAAAGCTCAAATTTTACCGCCCTCAAAAGCACAAAAATGTAAGCTGGCAATGCTGTCAGCTGTTGAGGTGGAAATACACACGTCTTAACGCGTTTGTTGAATATGCTGGCAGTGTCGCCAGATGGCCAGAAACAGAACCGTTTTAATTCAAATTTTAAACATACGTTACTCAGAGACCGTAAAATTAATAAGGATAATTAGAAATATGGACATGCCTTACAAAGAGTCCCTTCCTTATTCATAAATCCATTAATGTCTTTCAATCAATTTTCCTTGTCAGTTACAAGCTTGATGACGGTCAGGAAAACTGGTTTGACTGGTTTTTCGCCTGCTTTGTTTGGTTGCAAATTGGGAATTGAAATTGGAACAAAGGAAACCAAAACAAAGAAGTTGTGGCGGTAAAACCTTCCCTTAAAAAATGCCAGAAAAAGAGCAATTCAAAATATTTTTCAAGTAAACATAAAACACCCTCGTGGCACAGAGCAGCAGAGAAAGAAGAATTATAAACAGAACCCCAGAGACCTCAGAGGCCTTGTGTTTTGGGGGGTTAGCCAAAGACAGCTGATAGCTCGCGCTCTCTCTCAGTTGCTGGGCGCTCTCTCTCGCCTCTTTCTCGCTATCTTTCTCGCAGACAGCGCGGGAGAGTGTGGGGGGCTAATCAGCTTGGTTCATATTTTTTCAACTTTCCTGAATTCATTTCATGCCGCGCCAACGGCCGCTAAAGATCGCGCAGCTCTTCGGTTCTGTAAACGATATATCCCTCTATATAATTACGCGCGGTAATGTTCAACAGTTAATTGTACACGCTGTGTGTGCTCGAGTGCGTGTGTGCCTGTGTGTGCTGCACTTCGCTTATCAATTGTAGTAACACCGTGATAATCACATATTTTTTTCACCAATCGAACTCAATATTTTTTTGTGGCTTGCATTGCATCGAGAACAGCAACAACCACAGAGGAGCAGCATGGGGTTTAGCCTTTGTCCTATCGGCCCCTCTCTCTTCCGTCCCGCACACATGCACAGTGATAAGCCGCAAGGCAGGAACAAAAACAACAGCAACAAAAGCCTTAGAATTTGATATACTTTTTAGTGAGAACTACATACTAAACACTTAGTGAGTGAGCCTATAGCAAAACTAAGAGCAACAACAAAAACAGTGCCAATCGCGAATGAAGGGGGAATGACAGAGGGGCCAATAAGTCGACGGCTAGGCCAACACACATACACATAAAGAAAATATCAGCTGGTCGTGGAGGAGCGGTTACGTTTTTCTCACCTGCTCTGCCAATTGTGGAGCCGAATTAACGGAGTAGAGAAGAGACTAAGAACGATTAAAAATGCGTCTCAATAATTCAAAATTCAAAACAAAGGCGAGAGAGAGCGTCGAGAGAACGTGCTAAATATAAGCAAATGTGTATTTGCATCATAAAGAAGAAGCTTTAAGTGCATTTCGCTTGCGCTACACAACAAAATCAAAAGTCGAGGCATATTAATTTAAGTTAAGAGTTTGCCACAAGTGTGGAATATTAAAAAATGATTAAAATATTTATTTTGGGGATACAAGGAATAGATAATAATGAAGATAACTAATAAAAGTTCCAAATTTTTTTAGGACACATTTTAAGAGATTTGTATTGCTTATCAATAAATTAACTTTTTTGTTTGCTTAAAATGTTTAAGATTACAATTGAAAAAATAAATTATATAAAAATCTAATCTCGATTAAAGGGTTTTATTAGTTCCCTCTACCACACATCTTTGATTTTCATATTACTATAACATAACACCAGATTTGAGTGCCCATCTCTGCCTTACTGCAGTGAAAACAATCAGAAGAGGATTAAAAAATCAAGTTGATATGTTAAACCCATAAGCCGGAATATTAATGGTAGCGCACTCGTCTGCCTAGTTCCTTCCTCCCCCGCGGCTACCGCACGCTCCAAGCATGGAGTCTGTTCTGTGCATCTCCTTCGTTCTCGCTCTCTGTGGGGCCAACACCAAGCAGCAGCAGTAGCAACAACAAACATTGTTTATGTCCTCTCTCGCATGCTCTCTCGCCCGCTTTACATGAACGAACGCGACACCATGTGTGTTGGTGCGCTATTCTAGTTTTTTGGAGGCATGGTCCGATTAGCAACAGGCGAACAGCCCTAGACCCAGCCCCCGGCTCCGCCCAGTTCGACTTTTTATTAAATAGGTTGTCTGCCGGTCTCTCGGAGCCCCTTCGTTGCCCCTATGGCGCCCCCACAGCCCCACGCTCTTGGGCGAATGAACTCTCTCACACACATAAACACACACTCAAACGGTCGTGATGAGCGAAAATGAAATATCAAATGAGCAACAGGCACGCACACACTCACACTTTTAGCGAAACAAAAATTATTTATTCTAATTGTTGACGCGCCTTAAAAATTACAAACAATCAAAAAACAGGCCTAAGACGAACCGAGCGGAAAGAGCAAATTAAATGAGCGTAAAATGTTGGAGAACGCAGAGTGAAAAGAGCGAGCTATAAAAGTGAAACCAAAGCGGGTTAAGGTTATACCCCAAAAGCCGAAAGATCAAAAGTGCTATCAAATACACAAACCGAATACACAGACTCGCGAATCCCGAAAGCATGTCCAGTTGGAGTTTGGCCAGCGCGGTGTCACCGAACGTGACCGGAGGCAGTGATGTCATCCGGTTGAGCAACCTCAAGGCGAGTTCGGAGTCGAACATACCATCCCGGGGATCTGTGTCGTCGGGATTACCCCGTCCCACAACGCCCGTGCCCGCCAAGAAGTTGTCCTCCAAGCGACCGCCCCACCTGACCCTACACATCGGCGGCACTAAGTCGCAGTCCAGGTCGCACGATGCTCCGCTGGCCGAGACGGAGAATACGGTTCTTTCCGCCGGCTCCTCCTCTATCTACGGCACTCCCATGGGCGGCGCCACCCCATTCTCCTCACCGGCGGGCCACAGTCAAAAGAGCCAGGCCAGCCACCAGAGCCAGGAGACGCATCACAGCTCAAGCACCACAACTACCAACACCAGTGCCACCAGCGGAGGATCCATCTTCCCCCATGAACAGTACAAAACCATCAAGAAGATCAACATTGGGTTCGAAAACATACGATACACCACCAAATTCGGAGTCTTCAAGAGAGGTAAGATCAAGCGGCTAGGGATTATTACTTTACAGTATTCCCCAGTTTCAAGAGGAATACTTCCAAGTTAAATGTTCCCTTTAATTTGTAGTACTCCAAAATGTGCTTTTAAATTAAAGATAGAACAGTCTAATGTGCAAAACACTTTGAGACTTATAGCACTTTCCATAAACAGTGTGATTTTAATGTTAGGTCTGGTGTCTAGTTAAAATATCTAATATATATAAGTTAACGAGCCCCAGACATATTCGCAGAATCACACCTTGTTTTTGAAAGGGAAAACAACCTTAAAGTTTACATGGCACGGTTTTTATATTCTCTTTTTTTTGACACCTTAATAAATCGGCGGTACATATGTATATATTCGGTATATAGATTGCAAAAACAAAAGCTTATGTCTGAAGAGTATTCGCCTCAGGGTCATATAATTGCCAGCTTGGTCCCAGTCACGCATTGGTGGCCATTATAATTAAGGGTTGACAGCCCGAATGCGGCAATGTCCACTAAACCTAATTAAAGTTAACCAGTTGAGTTCGACTTAAATGAGTCTTTTATATGGGCCGCCAAAAATGGATTTTTAATGAAACCGTCATAACACAAATAGTCCCGGCAATTATCTGAATCAGCCGCACTGATATCTGGCACTGTTTCGGTTCATTACTCTCCAGATAGAGTCATTTAAAATACGTTTATTCAAGTTGGCCGAATGTTAAATCTACGAATTTGTCCTAATCTTTGAAATGATTAACTAATATTATCAGCGCGTGGGCACACTTCAGGTTTCAGATTTAAATATTGGCTAAAGTCCGTCAAGCGAGACCAACAAAGGAAATTTATCAGTTGAGATGGCTTTGTCTTCGTATATTAATTTTGTATTTTTTTTATTTTATGTAACAACCGTCTCAGTTTCAATTTGCCATATTGACAGGCGGCTGATTGAGCAAATCATTGGGTTCAAAGAGCCCCTTCAATTGAATTAAACTTGTGCACACGCAGAAAGGAAAGAAGTGTGGCTGCATGGTCAGGGCTAAATATGAGGGTCAGTGGTCTTTTTATCTAAATATAACTCACGGAACCTATTTGCATATCGTCGAGTGTGCGCCTGCCTGCCTTATTGTTTGTTTACAATTGCCGATCCCACACAGTTACAATGCCGATAAGAAGGGCCGCTTACAACATGCACATAACTACGCAATCGCAATTACTTGATACTTCTTGTGAATACTCCCGCTTATCGTGGATACAAGTGGGGAAATATAATATGTTTGGGTCAAAACTACATTCTGTGACTCACGCTCCCTCTACAGCAGAATTGATAGATAGGCAGGCATTCCCGAATAGATATTTGAGTGAACAGGTGGCCCCTTCAAAGTATCCCTGGGTGAGTCATGGGCTGACTCATTTAAGTATCTGATTATGATCCTGATAGAAATTATGGCACGTGCCGCACGCTGATTATACACACGATAAATCATTGGCAAACATCACGAGGGTGATTCCGAGGAAATCCTAAATTAATAGCACTTGTTTATTGTCAACATAAACTCACGGTTAGCCACTAATTATGCAATACTCATATAGTTATAAAGATATACGAAGTAGTTAAAGGATAAATTCGTGTGTATACACTTCAATAATGCTTTCTTAAAGTAATACTAATCACAGATTTGGAAATGGTGTTCAATCCTTGAGTTCCCACACACAGAAAACTTTGACCAAGGCCAATATTTGTGAATCGACAACAAAGCATAGCCCAAATTAGCTACAATGCTACTCGTGTTCCATATCTACAAACTACCTTTATCAACCTACGTACCCAGCCAGGCTATGATAATGAAAAGTAAAAACATACATGAATTCTTCACCATTGATTTTGTATTTTTTGTTTAGATTAATAGAAATCAGAAGCCAGTGAAAGCAAATCAATATGTCCATATCGTACATGGATACGTGTACACAAGTAAGATTACGACTTTGATTACGACACATGTCGGACATGTGATAAATATTATTATTATTATTATTATGGCATTGGGAAAAAGGAATACAAACGATAATTAACCATAGATGCCCCAGATAGATACGCATATTATAACAGAAATGTAGATGATATGAAAGCTTTCCGATTAAACATAATAATGCAGAATTCTTGGCTTTATGAGAAAGACGAAAACGTTTTAATTGATGTCACTTAAGTTCCATTAAATGACATATCTGTTCTTTGTTCCATTTGATTTCTCGTTGTTCCTCGCGTGTGTCGTCATTAGTGAGTGAGTTTTCTTGTTTTTCCTTTTTTTTTTTTGAAAACATTCCAGACTACAAAGAATATAGTATATATTAAGAGGCCGACTTTGAAGCCGACTTTTAAGATGAGTCAGGTGATTTGAGAGCGTGAGCTTCCTCTTTTCTATCAAGCACGCTCTAGATGTAATTGTTGAGGACTGTTTCCGGTACGATTTAATGGGAAATGCTTAGAGTGAGCGGAAATATCTGCGTGTCTACGGATTTAAGAAGGTTTTAATTGATAAAATCATTAGAACATTTATAGACTAGAATTAAATAAAGATGTTTACTTATTTAATTCACTTGTGTCTTTGTCTTATTTTAAAGAGATTGTTTTGATAATTGTTGAATGCGAGTATATGCTAGAGGAAGTAGGAAATAGCAAAGCTAAAAATAATTTCCTATTCTTCATTCCACAAGTATTATTGCCAATAAATTTACAAAATCCATAACATAAAGATAAGGCCTCTATTTTCTATTTAATTACAAACGCATTTACCAATCAATTTGATAAGAAAATTGTTTCAATAATTTTACATTTAATTGACCTTCGCTATATATGAAAAAATATATATTTGTAAGCACATTTTTGTTGAATTTAATATTTCCTTTAATATTTCTTGAAGTACCTTATACAAAGGGTCAGTAAGAGGTCATAAACATGCAGGTGTTCGATGCACTATCCCCCACTTACTATTTACTCATAATCCCCTTATTGGAAAAATGCAGTACCAAGTACAAGGCCATCGCAAAACATTGATAAGCCGGGCGCCTGCCCAACTCCACCGCAGCAATGCGAATGCAATAAAATCGCTCGCTGTACACCTGTTGGCTCGGTGGTGGCGGCTCTAGTTCAACATCTGGCCCACGGGCATTGAAAAAGAAAATATAAAATACGTAAAGGCAATTTAACGACATTTTAGTCATAGAGCCCCGCGACGATAAGATTCGACACTGGAGTGATTGATAAGTGGCCCGCCCGAACAGACCCCTGAAATCTAAATTGGCCAGTAGCCATGGCTAATCGACAGATTAACACCAGCCTTACGGCATATGCTTCACTACAATGTCTACTAAGTAGTTGGGCCAAGAAATCGAACCTACTACTACTAAGGCGATCCAATCTATTGGTAAACTAAAGCTAAGGTTCTTTATGGCACACTATCATCCAGCCCGGGGAGTACAATGAAAAGCGTGCATGGGCGATAGGCACTGAGCACTGAGCGACGCTAATCGCGGGAAATGGGATTTGCTTATCAACCGGAGCTGGTTCAATGTGAGAATGTGGGACACCCTGCAATTATCACTAGTATTGCAAATAAAAATAAGATCATGAATGCTTGCACTGCAATTCATTAAGGAAATACTTATTAATTTCTATATATTTTTTATACATATTTACTTTCAAGTGTTTTGGGGAATTGATTATTAAAGATTTGACTGAAAAGCTATCAGGAAATACCCTTCAATATATCGCTAATCAAAATAGAGCCCAAACTAATCTTAAAATGTAAATAACGTCATATTTAGGCATGATTTAATATGTAAGATAACCCTGTTAGTGAATAATCAAATTACGTTGAATTTCCTGAAAACCCCAAGTCTGCAATTGATTAATAAACCTTACCTAACCGGATTTATAATCAGTAAGCCCTCACCCATAAATATATAGTGCGACCCCTTGAGACTTCCTTGATAACTATCTATTAATATTTCCTTGGTAACTGTCTTTAATTAAACGATAATTTATAAAACCATTACAGAAACCAAAGATGTCCTTATGGGTCTCACGGGATACTTTAAGTCGGGAGAGCTAAGTGCCGTCGTTGGACCATCGGGAGCTGGAAAGAGTACCCTGCTCAATATCCTTTCAGGATATACGTAAGGCTAACCCTAACTTAATCCAGCTTTCCCGTCAAGCTAATCAGTTACGAAATTTTACTTCAGGACATTTGGCTATTCAGGTGACTTTCATGTCAATGGCAATCGTCGGGATTTGAAAGCTTTCAAGCCAAATGTGGCCTTCATTCGCCAGGATACGAGTCTTCAGGCCTTTCTCTCCGTCAAGGAGGCCATGCACTTTGCGGCCAATCTGAAGATAGGCACACACATGACGCATAGCGAGAAGCGTGAGCGGGTTAAGAGTATCCTGGAGGCCATTGGGATGTATGATACCCGGCATACGATGACTGGCAAGCTTAGTGGAGGTCAAAAGAAACGTCTGGCGATTGCCCTGGAGCTGGTTAACAACCCACCGGTGTTAATCCTGGATGAACCAACTACGTAAGATGCAGAAAGAATTAAATGAGATAAAATCTAAATTTATGTTAATAATATTGCTTTTTTTCTTTTTATAGAGGCTTGGATAGTTCCACCTCCAATCAACTGATAAATCTGCTCAAGAAACTAGCCCTGGAGGGCCGCACTGTCATCTGCACAATCCACCAGCCCAGCGCCCTAACATTTGCCATGTTTGATCATCTGTATGCCATTGGCGAGGGTCAGTGCATCTATGCAGGTGGACCGCAGAACTTGCTGCCCTTCCTGGGCGCCCTCAATCTACACTGCCCGGAGTCCTACAATCCAGCGGATTACTGTGGGTTTTTAAAAAAAATAGTATATTAAGTAGAAAGCTTAGTTTAAAACTATTTTTCCAACAGTAATGGAAATTGCTACGCATGACTACGACACGGAGAATGACAATCAGCTGGAAAAGATGGTGGCTCTGATGGATAGCGGGCGTAATGAGGATTACAGGCAGAACAAGAGTGCCAGAGTGGCTCAGTTGGCAGCCATGAAGAAAGTTGGTAAGAAAAGCGGGCAAAACTGGCAATAAAATACCAGCAAATAACTAATATCCCCCACTTTTCAGACCAATTAATGGCCGCTGGCTTAATTACACCGGTGACAGCCCCCATAATGACCTCCTCAGTGCCACAGCACTTCCTGCAGGGCAGTAGCTTTAAGCCACTAACACCGATCAATGAGCTTTCTTCGCGGATATGGGACAGCCAGCCGGCGGGCATAGGAAGCGGTGATGTGGGAGCTAAGATTACGGGAAGCTGCTGCAAGCCAAAGAAAAAGAAGAAACCCAAGCCGGCGCTGGAACTGGATCCATCACATTTGTGTAATCGAGAGAATATTTACGCCACGCCCTTCTATCGCCAGCTGAGCATCCTGCTGTTGAGAACCTTTCTGCTGATTTGGCGGGATAGTTCCCTAACCACAATGCGGTTTGCCATCCATCTGATCACGGGATTGCTAATCGGAACCCTGTACTTTGGGATTGGCAACGATGGCGCCCAGACGCTGAACATCTTTCGGTATATATTTTATACCATCATGTTTGTGATGTACTGTGCTTTCTCTGGGATTCTTGTAAAGTGTGAGTATACCTTTATTACCAATATTTAATTATAAATATTAAATAATATTCCTTAATTACAGTTCCCTTGGAGTTCCCCATTGTGTCGAGGGAACACTTCAATCGCTGGTACTCCCTGCGAGCGTATTACGTGGCCATCACCCTGGCGGATCTGCCCATTCAGATCATCTGCAGCGCCCTGTTCATAGTGCCCACTTACCTGATGACCCAGCAACCCATGGAACTCTGGCGGTTCGGACTCTTCTTCCTGATTGTGTTCATTACGGCTCTGGTGTCGCAGAGCATCGGACTGGCTGTGGGCGCGGCGCTGAGCCTCAAGCTGGGCTGCATCCTGGGACCCTTCTTCATCTGCCCGTTCCTGCAGTTCAGTGGATTCTTTCTGATGGAGAAGGATGCACCGGCCTTCATGCGCTGGATGTTCGACATATCGTTCTTAAAGTACAGCCTGGAGGGCTGCATGATGGCCATCTTTGGGTATGACCGCGAGCGCCTGGACTGCCAGGAGATGTACTGTCACCTGGTGGTGCCCAAATATATACTTAAGAACCTGGACATGGCCGACGGAAATTACAATTTAGCCCTCATATTTCTGTTTGGAGTTTTCATATTCCTGCGCATCCTGGCCTTCTACATCATGTCCTTCCGGCTGAGATTGTTCAGATGAGGCACAGTGTCTGGAAAATCCAGGAAGCCTGCCACATTCCGTCGTCAGGGATATATATTTGTTTTTATATTTATGGTTTCTTGTGTAAGCATTTATTCAAGAGCAACTTTTGTGCCAAAGATTGGAGAAGCCTATAGAGCGTAAGGAAATCGTGATATATATAACTGAAACAAAGGATAATAGAACACACCCACATGCAAAACATACACACCCCGAGCGGTCACCGAGAACAAGAACTGTAAATAGGACATTTTAATAGAGTAGCGCATAAAGAAATGTATTTTTTCTATTGTATTAATGAACGATTTATTGACTAGTTATAACAAGAGCCTGATTTAAGGGCTTCGGCTGCGAGTATGACTTTGAAAATATTATTAAAAATATTTTTTTCATGTAATTTGAATGGTATTTTTAATGGTGTTGTTGGTTAATCTGAGTGATATCAAATGTTGGATGCGTGGTGGAAGATATTCTTTAGCTGCATTATACGCATAAGTATCTTGTTTCGTAGATACCATTCAAAGACCATATAGAAAGCATTAGATACTGTTAACTAACAGAGAACTCATTTATACGAATTAAGCTAAGAGTTGAGAGCGAAAGCGCTGTTAGCTCTTCCATGGGCTCAATGCAGCAAACTCTCTCTACTTTTCGCTGCATTTAAAGTTCACAGCTGAAGCTCTTTCTCTCTCTTTCATGACACTATCTCTTTTAATGTCTCCAAGCTTTCTCTCTTTTATGGCTTATTATTATTCGCAATATCGGCTGGGCCTTTGAAGTCAAATCAAAGACACACCAGGGTTAGTTGGTCTTTAACTCGATCCTAAATACGTATACATAACACTGGAATTTTTTGTATTGACTCCGACTTGGCTACTTCCAATGGGTTTACATTGGTGCTACCAATAAAACATGTGCAGGTGACCCGTTGAGCTGGCCCAAAGTTGAACGGACTTACCCCTTTCACCAGTTATGAGTACAACAAGCCATCGAGCAAAGACCACCGACTTCATACCACAACGGATTTGGTTCTAGAAACAGTATGTTGACTTCCTCCTTTTTATACCCTTGCAGAGGGTATTATAAATTTGCCATGATGTTTGCAACGCAGTGAAGGAGTCATCTCCGACCCTATAATATAGTAGTATAGTATATAGTATATATATAGTATATAGTTTATATATATAGTATATAGTATATATATTCTTGATTAGCATCACCAGCGGAGTCGATCTAGCCAAGTCCGTCTGTCTGTCTGTCTGTCGGTTTTTATGCAAACTAGTCTCTCAGTTTTTGAGCTATCGAGCTGAAACTTTGAGGATAGTCTTCTATCTTTTGCAGGCAGTATATATGTCAGAACGGCCGGAATCGGACTACTATATCCTATAGCAGCCATAGAAACGAAATATTTTCGCTATTTTTTAAAGATATTCGAATGAAACTTATTCGTGATTTTATAACATAGTTATAGTCACCTCCTAGAAATTTATTTGAAATCGGACCAATATATCATATAGCTGCCATAGGAAAGATCGATCTAAATTTATATTTTACATATAAATTTTACATTTTGCATACATTTTACATAATACATGTTATATTTTATACAAAAATCTGTTATAATAAGTACCAAATTATCTGCAAAGCTCCGCCCGAAGTTAGCTTTTCTCACTTGTTATTCTATGCAAACAAGGGTATTCGTTTTCAAGTTCTTTAACTTGACTTTGACTTCGAGTGTATATTGTTCAACAGTATCAGCAGCCGAATTGATCTAGAAATCATCCTTATGCGTCCGTCTTCTACGCATTCAACGATATTTATTTTTTTCTGCCCCATAGGTTGTATTTATGTTTCAGCAGGTTTTGGAACATATAATGTTATTATATCCTATATCTCCCATAGAAGATCTCAAATTTCTAGAGTCAAATTGTGTGGTGCCAAGCGTGTGAATAATGTGTGAGCTTACCGAGCTTACGGGCTTCGCAATCCGGAGGATGCTGCCGCTCTGGTGCCATTTTCCAAAATGATTTGTAGGCATTTTAATCTAATTAATGTTGTCGCGAGAATGGCTGTACAACAGTGGCAATGTACTCGGAGAAATAATATAAAAAAGAGTAAAAACAGTAACTTAAATCATAAAAAACTTGAACTGATGAACATTTAAGGAGCCATTGTTTATTATGTGTCTAGATCTTTTAATAGTATCTATTAATTCCATCCAGCTAATTTTAATTTTCTAAAAGTAGTTTAAGCTTCGATTTAACACTTGGGAGTTGTATTTGAACCTTTTTCCCTACTGTGTACCTACGCAGCTCCGACCTCATAAAGTATAAATACTTGTATTCTAGACCAGCTAGTTATCCATCCTTTTTATTTATTGCAGATAACTCGTACATAATTTCTAATACAAAGTAAATTAGAATTAGTTTTTAACGCTATAGAAAACTTTCAAGTATGCATCATCAAGGTACTCCAGCTGCAAATATATGTATATAATAATTATACGTGCATCAGAATGTGTTTTTACCTACTTACCATGTAAGGAGGGCATTTAAAAAAGGTATTAAAAATCACGGTGAGAATTAAAGGCCTTTGGAGTGTGGGATTCCTTATAGATTTCAGTAGGGTGTGCACTTTCCTTACAATGTTTTCGTCTTTATCAAATGTGCATTCAATTGAAAAGCTATCGAGATTTTTACAAGATTCCAAAATGGGTAAAACTGACTCGATTTCTCTAGCTGTCTTTGTTTCAATATGCAAGGATTCTAGTTCTGTTAGCTGGCCAAAGTCTGAAACGGATTCTTCTTCTTCTTCTTCTTCTTCTTCTTCTTCTTCTGGTATAAAACGAAGATGTAACTTTTTCAACCGTTTAATTCTTGTTATTTCTTGTAACTCTTCAACAAATTTGATCGGTACAGATAGATGTTCTAATTTGAGGTCGCTTTTGCTAGAAAAAGCTTCGTAGACTTCACTAGGCCAACCATATGCGTTTTTTATTATAAGTTCCTTGAGACTTTTCATATCCGCGAGAACATCTAATGCATCTACCGTGTGGAAGGACACGGTCAGGGACTCAATATGTTTTAGATCCCGTAAGAATGACAGTTTTATTGAATCCACAGAGCAGATATTTAGACTTCTTAAATCTTTAAGTTTAGAGAGTTCCGACAATTCAACGTCAGAAAGATTTTCTTTCTCAATTT
>JAEIIU010050352.1:0-17966 GCA_018874675.1 Drosophila baimaii
AATGACTCCTTCACTGCGTTGCAAACTTCTGACTAAAATTATAATACCCTGCAAGGGTATAACAAGAAACTCATCTGTGACAGCACCTAAACCCATTTGATATTACATATACCCGAAAAAAAAACCTACAGAAAAAGCTAGTATAACTTTCATTCAATAATTAAGATCCCCTTTTACCTTATATATACTTGACATTTATTTTTTGCTGACCACTTCCCCGCTGCACCCCACTGTGCCCGGCGAACACTGTGCGGGTGGATGGACACGGGAATGGGATCAATTTCTCGGCTTGCTCGCAACTGCGACCGGGAAACGGGGAAACCAGCAATAGCAATGGCAACGGCAAACGGAATCGAAACAAATCGTCGGCGAATAAAGCAAATCTAAATATTAATGTGCGACCCAATGAGTTGGAAGCGGGAGTCCTCCTCCCAAGCGAGCTTGAGGGGATTGGACGGTGTGCTCGGGGACCGCGAGATAAGCCACAGGACAGCAGGTAGCTCTCCTGCAATGTTTACTCTTTTCGAAGAGGAAAATCCCTGCCGAAAGGGGTTTCTTAGCTATGGCATAGGTTTACGGATTATAATTTCAATAAATGATAATTTAGGATATGGTATTCCATTCCTTCTCATAGATTTTATATTTAATAAGAACTCAGCTTAAGATAAAGAGATTTTATCCACGATAACCTTACTCACTTAGGTTCTTTAATTATATATAAATAATTTTAGGCATTTTTGGCAGAAGGACTCCCTAGATTCGGTGTGAAAAATCTCTAGGTACTGCCTCGCTTTGTTTCTGTTTGTGTTCGTAAATCTTTGCAGAGGAGATGTGGCCTGGTTCTCCCAGCAGCCAAGTGGTGGTCAGCTGGCCTGGGGGAAGGAGGCACTGAGATGGATTGAGCGGAAGGACGCCAGGGGACAGCCGTCGGCTGGAATTTTGCCCAGACATAAATATTTTTTATCACTTTCCGAGCGCTTCATCTTGCCAGGGCGGCACAGCCCTTATTCCCGCCGTTTATTTCGTTGCATTTGTAATGAAGTCCGGACTCGGATTCGGAACGGAACGGAACGGGTCGGAACTCCGGCGGAGACTAATTCAAATTTAAGCCATAGAAAATTAATTTTTCGCTCCCCCCCCCTGGAAAAAGCTTCAAAATCGCATTGGAGAATGGTGGATGTTAGCGAAAGTAGACAAACAACGACGCTCGGCTTATGCGGCTTAGTTGGGCTTCAAGGTCAATTAAGGGGCCGGCAGCCGAGCGTTAAAGAGTTTAGGCAAATTTCAGTCAGAATCCTAGCCAGCCTTTATGGAGATTTCCTTGGCATTAGGAAGAAGTAACTTTAAGGGGAGTGGAAATGGTCTAAAAATCGATTTCACTATTGATATAATCGATGATATTGGTTTTTGAAAGAATCACATAAGGCGGGAAAAAGTTTTTAGCAAGCGATGTCTTAAGTTAAGAAAAATGTATTTATTTTTCTAAAAGTTACAATGAATCCAGATGCTAAATAACCATTTTTTAACAGCTCTAACTAGCAGTATTTGCTTGTTAACATTTGATGCATTGTAAATACTAATTTTGGCTAATAACCATACCTATATTTGTTTATAATTTACTTTATATGTTGTTAAATTACATCCTTAACTATAAGCTCGTACCTTTCCCTTAAAAAAAAACCCTAATATTCCCCAGTAATTTCCCCTTTTCTTCTCGTTTTTTTTTTTTTTGGCTAATCCTTTTCGCTAGCTGGCCATTTCCATCGGCCAATTGTCATGGGCGAGTCGCCCTGCCGCCATAAGCCATAAATTTGTGCCAACTGACATTCCGTTGAGTCTTTAAGCTGACCTTCGACCCCCATTCCCATGCCCATGCCCCAGTCCCAGCCATGCCAGGCTGGCCTTCTCCGCTTTTGTTTTTTTCTCTCTCTCCTTTTTTTTTCTGGAGCTCTTTGATTAATTCTGGATGAGGACGACAACGTCGCTGTCGATGCCCCACAAAAAGTTAATCGTTAGTAATTTATGGCTCTCGGCGGAGGCGGAATGGGGCGGGGGGAGGGCGTGCCAGAGCCTAGGTGAGGCGGTACAGCGGTACAGCGGTACAGCGGAGTAATGTGAATGGGAGCCATTGGACGACAGCAGATGATGATGAAGATGGCATAAACTTTGACATTAAAACACACACAGAGTGGTATCTATTTTCATTTGTTCATAAATTACTATATCTTCCATATTGTACAGGCATTGGGTTCCATTTAAAGTGAATTAGGTTTCATTTGATTATCGCCCCCAGGATGGGTTTTCTTGCGGCAGATAATGGTGGGTTCTGGGGCATGGAGTCCAGACTATCGTCTCGCATCCGAGGCATTCAACTGCGCCATTCCCGAGTGCTGAATAAAACACCAAAAATGCAAAGAGAGAGAGGAATGTTGATGGCAATCCGTAACCAGGGTATCGGTGGGGGGGCAGGGGTACGGAGCACACAATGCTCGCAATTGAAAATGCCACTCGATACCCGGTGCCCTCGGTGTCCCCATTTCCCCGCCAGAACTAACAAATGCACTCAATTGCAGTGTCCACTGCAAGTGACCATGAAAAGAACTCTCTGGTCTTGACCGAGGGTTGCTCGAAAGATACCCCCACTCCAGCCAGCGGCGGAGGCAGCGGAGGCAGGTTCAATGGTAGAAGAAAAGATGATACTGATTCGCCAACTCGTTCATCATCATGTTAGGGCTCAAGGTCCAAAGTGGTTTCGAATTCATTCAGAACATGTCGTGGTTGCCTTCACAAAAGACGGCATTTAATTCATTTAGACTAGGCGGCGCTTCTTCACTATATATATTTTATATAAAATATATTAATAATAATAATAATAATAATAATAAAATACCTTACATATTATTTAACTAAAGTGAAAGATAGCCCACATTAATCTTTATGTTTAAATACAAACAAAACTAAAGAAACAACATTCTTCTTCTTGGTAAATATACTTTTTCCACAGATTGGTTCAGTGTCTGAAGACCTAATAATATTTTTCACAGTGTGGATTTAGAGCATCCAAAATGTTTTTAGATAAGTCTTATCTCTTAGTTTTTTTCTATTAACAATTTCAAGTGTCAACATCAATTACCAAATAAGATAAGCCTTTTATGGTTTAAGATGAAAGAAATATCGGATACATTTTAGTGTAGAAAGATATTTGAGAGTGTTGTACGTCTTTTCTAAAATATGTTTAAGTTGGCTATCAATCTATATAATATATATACCATATACTATGCTATATAATACATTCCTAAACTTCATTATAATTTATAACAAAGCCTCATTAATTACCTAACAAAAAAGCGATTAACCAAGACTGTCTCACATAGCAATTAGGCTTCCCTTAAAAAGGACACACACTTTAAAGGACACCCCTTGCGGTTTTAAAGCGGGTCCTGCAGGATTCCAAATATTTAAGATACTTAAAGGCAGAACAGCACCCATTAAATCCCCTTAAAAACCGCTTTTAACCAAATAAAAGTCAGGGCAAGCAGCCTCCTCCTCCGTAAACCTAAAACCCAGTCAAGCTGGGACACCCTCTCCTATGTCCCAGAGAGGACACCACTTCCGCCTAGATCTCTATGGCTTTGGGGGGGGTACTCACTCTTGCACTCGTTGGCATCGTTGTCGGTGGCCCTGCCCCAGGGACGGTCGAAGTAGAAGGGCTTGCAGCGCTCGCACTCGGGTCCGGCGGTGTTGTGCTTGCAGGCGCAGGTCATGGCCAGCTTGGCGCCCAGCTGCAGGCCACCGCCGCTGCTGCTGCTGCCCGCAGAAAGCCGTCCAAAGTGCCCGCCCAGCGTGGCTCCGCCGGGCGAGTCCTCGTCCTGCCCATCGTCCTGGTCAGCTCCAGCCCCGCCACCCGCCGCTCCGACGGTGGCCACACACTCGGAGGCATGACCGTTGCACTTGCAGCGCCCGCCGACGGCAAAGTCAGAGACGGCATAGTGCTGCGAGACGGGCAGGGCGGCGGGTGCGGCACTGGTGGTGGGCGTGCTGGGGGGCGTGGTCTTGCCCGCCGGCTGACTCTTGGCCAACGGCGGCGGCTGGGGCGACGTGGTGGCCGCCAGCTTGCTCTGGTAGTGCTTCTCGTAGGCGCTGCCCTTGTGCTTGGCATGCCGCTTGCCGGAGGTGGACTCGCCGTCGCTGGCATAGTCCAGATGCAGGTCGTCGTCCAGCTCCAGGTGCTTCTTGGGCTCCTCGTACTCCTCGTCGTAGCCGGCATCGGCGCTGTCGTTGTCCTGCAGATTATAGTCGTACTCGTCCTGCTCCCCGTCCAGCTCCAGGTCCGCCTCGTCGTCCTCGTCGGCCTCCCGGCTGCCGCCCATCTCGTCGCTGAAGCTGTTGGCATTGCGGGCCTTCAGCAGCTGCGGCGGCAGCTCCAGGCGGTGGAAGACCACCCGGATGTCGGTGGCCGTCACCCAGTCCTGCAGCACCAGCGAGGCGTCCAGGTCGTTGGCCGACGGACGGCCCTCCAGCGTGTTGAAGGCGAACCGCTGGCCCGCCCCGCCGCCGGCGCCGGCGTCGTGCTGGGCATTGATGCAGCGCGCCTCCTGCTCGTTGAACTTGGAGATCTTGGCCCGGTCCGGGCGGCCGTAGAACTTCTGGCACTGCGAGCTGTAGAACTGGAAGGGCTGCCAGGTCTGGCCGAAGTCCGAGCTCTTGAAGATGGCCAGGGAGTCGGGGCGCGGCGAGCGCGGGCAGAAGGAGAGCGAGATGTAGGTCAGCTCGTACTTCTTGCCCAGCGACAGGGTCAGGGTCACGTTGTCGGGCGGCGCAGTGTCGGGGTCGTGGGGCACATTGACCGCCCCCGAGCGCCAGCAGGTCACGTTGCTGGGATTGTTCAGGTCGGTGAGGGCGCCGGCTCCATACCGCTGGTGCGGCTCGCAGAGGCGGCACTCGCCGGCAGTGCCATCGCGGAGCAGCTCGCAGTACCGCTCCGGCTGCTGGGCGCCGCACACGCTGGACGCCTGCACCGGATTCCCGTAGGCGGCGTTCACGAAGCTGGGCAGGCACTTGCGCGGCTTGCCCTCGAAGTAGCAGGGATCGTTGGCCGAAATGCCGGCGGCGGAGATGGTGGCGGGTCCCAAGGCGGCCAGCGCGAATATCAGGGGCAGGATCAGGCTCCCCAGGCTCCCCAGGCTCCTCAGGCTCCTCAGGCTCCTCATGCTTCCGGTCGCTGTGGCAGTGCCAACCCTGGATCGGAGAAGGAGAATGATGTAGACAGGAGACGCCGCCGTAAGCCCCACATATTCCGCGGTCCACTGAATTTCCATTGGAATTCGAGTTTGGGTATTTATAAAAAAATAAAAACACTAACCAGAAACCGCTTTTAAATTGTCAATTGAGCAATAAATGCAATAAATAAATATTACAAATAAATAAAAATAATTATGCTGGTTTCTAAACTATTTTATGCACTATTTGTTTGGGTACCTAAAGTACTAAACTGTATTTAATACATTTATTAAAGGTTTTTTGTGACATTGCTGAATGTATTAAAAAGAATTTGTAATTAGTTTGAATTATACTCTGATTATTTTATGAGTTTTAGGCCCTTAATTATAACACTTCCTAAAGTTAACTTTTTATCTTTTCAAATACAACTTTGTTAGCAGCTTGAAAATATTAAAAAATAGCACTAAAAAGGCTGCCTTGTTTTTATTGACACAAATATAAATATACTGCTTTGTTTTTATTTAAATAAATATAAGTCTGTGCATTTTATTTTCTGCTACCTATGTAGGCCAAAGTAATACTGATTTGTTGTATTTTAAATTAAATAAAGACTCTTTTTATGAAACACTTTAGACCTAAAATTGGCTTAAAACATTAAGCCTAACTGTTGGAATGCCAAATCCTTTTAAATGTATATATTATTTTATATATATATTCAAAATATAATTTAAAAAAAATTAAAAATCCTTGCATTTATAATTGAAATTTTTTGTTGTATGGTTTATGGTTTATAATTATAACCTAAATAATTATTAAACTTTAAAACATTAAGCCTAACTATTGGAATGCTAAATCCTTTTAATATATATTTTTACAGACAAAAATCCCCAAAAACTAGAACTTTTTAAGCAAAAAATAGTTTTTAGAACTTTAGTTAAATCTTTTTAAGTACATATATATTTTTAGAGAACAAAATCCTTAAGAGCTCAAGCTTTTAAAGCAACAGATAGTGTTAAGAGGTTTAGTTATTAATTTCCCTTTTTGTTAGGAACATGATGAAACTTGATAACGCTTTTTAAGGACTTTAGTCATAATACTTCATTAACTATTTCAATTATTTATGACTTTAATTCAAAATATAATTAAAAAATAACTAAAAAACACTTGAATTTATTAATGAAATTGGTTTTTTTAGTGGTTTCTGGCTTTGAGTTATAAATTTTAAACTTTAATCTCGAAAGGAACTTTGGAATATCGGTGCTTAGGTCGTCCTGGCGAATGCTACGTACATTGACTCGAATACGCGATTCCTCGCACTCCACTCCACTCTCTCCCTTTCTCTCTTTCTCTCTCTCTCTCTTGTTCTCACTCTCTTTTTCTCTCTCTTTTAGTTTGTAGTTCCTTCTCGGTCACTCTCACTCGCGAGGATCGGTTCGCGATCGCGGTCACCAAAACAAACAACAACAAAAATGAAGACGCGGCGCGGCGACGGCGGCGGCACTCACGACGTCGACAGCAACGACAGCGACGACCGACGACGGCGTCACTGAGTCTGCCACTCACACGGCATGCAACAGCTGCTCCGGACCCTTCACAGTTCGGTTCTGGGTTCCCCAATTCTCCAATCGCCAATTCTCAATGAATGAATTCTCCAATTCTCCGGGCCACTGTTGCCACTCGGTCAACGGCCAGCGTGTTTCTGTTCGCAGCGGCGACGTCCTCGCGCCAGTTTGCCCCAAAAGTGTCCTGATGCGCGCTCTCCGTCCTGGCGCGCGCTCTACTCCGACTTCCGACTCGGTTTCGGTTTCGGTTTCGGTTTCAGTTTCGGACTCGCACTCGGACTCGGACTCGGGCTTCACCTCCGGATTCGGAGTCGGTACGGCATGTTGCGGAGGCTGTCGCACTTGCACTCTCACTCGCACTCGAACAAAAAGCAACAAAAAGACACGACACGCGCGCTCGGATTCGTTCGTTCTCGGGTTCGGAATCGCTCGCCTCGCTTCGGAATCGCTCGCTTTCCGTGATTGTTGTTGTTCACCTGGCAAACGTTTGTTCGTAACTGAAACCCCGAAGATAGAGAGCGTGATGCTAATGATGCCATGTTGCTGCCGCTGCACAGTGGGACGTCGAGAGCAAGTCTCGCGACAGAGGGGAGTTTTTGTTTAATAAAACAAAGATAAATAAACTATGCATACAAATTAATGAGACTTTTTAATTTCAATGATGAATAAATAGGACTATATTTATTTGTGTGTTGGTGTGTGTTATTTATACTATAAATTCTTTAATTTTATATTTTATATAATTTTAATATAACGAGGAAAAGTAATGACATTTTTTAATATGATTACTTTTTCTGGATTCACATGAAAATGTATTAAAAACTATTACTATTACAAAAAGATACACACTCGTATAGTATTTTAACGTTTTTATTTGACTTTTGAATTTTTTTTATTGCATTATTAATTATTTAAGTTATTAATTTTGTATTATAGTTATACTTTTTATAATTATATAGTTTTTATTATTATACGCATTACATAAATTAAATATAACTGAAAAAAGTCATGACATTATAATATAACTCCACTTAATCTTTATGGAAGTGCAGTTCAGTGAAAATAAATGGCAAAAGTATTTGAAAAAAAATTGATTTTTATTAAAAAAGGATGTATTTATTTTGAAGTGCTAAAATTTAACTAATAAATCCTAACTAATGATGTTTTTTAAATTTTATTTTTGAATGAATTAAGTTCTTGACTTTGCTTTTTCGCCCACTGTGCGCTATGCGATGCTGATGCTGCTTGTGCTGCTACCCCGCCGGCAGCATATGTTGCTAGCTCTCTGGTACATATATCGCAAGCAACATGTGCTGCATATGCCAATTGGGTTTTTTTAAATAATTAAATCGAACTTGTGCCTTTATGAAAACGATTATATATTTTATTAGTTAAGATAAGGAGATTTTGAAAATATAGCCGTACTTCTTTATCCCTAGAGAAATTCTAATTCAAAGCGCAGATTTTACTAGGCCAAAGTTATATAAACCACATCTAAATTTATTAATTTTTTCTGAGCGTTAAGGAAAATTAAATGATTTTAATGGAAAATACTCAACAAAGTTTTCGTTTGAGAATATATTGTAAATAAAATATATGATTTTTTTTGTCCTCTCCCAAAAATAGTATACAAATAGTTTTTAATAAACAATAATTTCTTAAGCCTTTAAAAATGCTTCAAAAACCACAATTTAAAATTAATCAATTATCTATAGCCTTAAAGTTTTAAAATAAATGGTTGGTAATAATTCAGTTTTAATTTTTTTTCTGTAAACAAACAAATAAACATACAAATAAATAAATAAGTTTCGTTGTTATCTTAAAATATATTTGTTGCTTGACTAATGTTGCCGGATGCTGATGTTGGGGCAACATTTATGTTCGTGGCCACTTGTGTTGCTTGCTCTCTTTTGTTAACCTCATTTCTTGTTGCCATTAAATGTGCAATGTTGATAAGGGATCCAATGGATTTATAAGAAAGAGGGATCTGTGCTCTCTAGTGATTTTACCTTTTAAAAACTAGAGAATATCATTTAAGGTTAATTTTTATAAGCTCTGGTTATTGAATGTATGAGTTTCCTGTATTAAATCTGTATTAAAAAACTCTTATAAGCATATATTTATGCATATTAAAATAATTTACAACGTGTTCTGGAAACCTTTAACCAGTCTTTTGCCTTTAATAATTTTGTTTGAGGAGAGCATTCTTCAGAGGTTCTTTAAGCTACTTTAAATATCGTATTATATAGTATATCTGGTTGGAATATAATAGGGATATCACTAAGTATCTTAAGGGTCACTTTACCAAACCTCATACCTCTTGCTTCTGAAATTCCCGAGACTTCAAGTTTAACAATTATATTTTTCCAGCATATTCCCTATTGGGTCGAAGAAACTTGCAAGCCCTTACCCTCGCATTTCGATCTCAAAACTTCCGCTGTCATGATTCCGTTTCCAAATTCCCCTCATTCACAACTGCGAAACGCAGACAGACAAGGACGCGGGGCGAGAGGGAGCGAACGGAGAAGACACTGCGACGCCTGCGCAACCGATTTGTGCCTTCCTGGGAAGCAGCGCTCTTTAATGCCGCGAGCTTGCCCAGCGGCATGCCCCAGCCACCCAACTCCCATCTCCCACCCCCCTCCTGCTGTCACTTTATCCGACGCCCGCTGGCCAGTAATTTGTAAAGAGCGACTTAAGAGGTACACGGTGAAAAATACTACCTTGCTTGAATCAAAATAATATGAAATATAACAAATAAGTACATGTGTAAAATGATCAGTTTGATCTTTTATTTATGTATATTTTATATATATTTAAGATAACTATACTATTTGCCAACCTCTACTATATGTCTAGACCCTTTTCGACCGATAACCAACTCGATCATCATCAGTGGATGTTTTACAGTAGTTCCTATTTAAACGAGCTTGCTCCATAATCCAGACTTGAGAATTCCTAGAGCACCCTTCGTGTTAATTTAAGACTGTTCTACTTTATAAATCATTTTATCCACTCAGGAATCGACTAATTGTAAAATAAAATGTACCATTTTTAAATAATTATATTCAATCTATCAAGCAACAAAAGAATGAACTTTTAATTTAAATTAAATTACATTTGATTTAAATTTTTTTTTTTTTTTGTGTGCACTAGGAGAACGTGCCGAGAGAGATCTTTGCCAGTGTTTTGCGAAGAAGCTTCCGTTCGAAAGGTCCATAGACTTCACCTCTAACCGCTCCAATCCCCAAGAAAGCACTGAAAAAAAAGATAATAAATGCTGAATTTTAAGGTGACTAAGCTGTACAACAAATATAAATATTGTAAGGAAAGACTATGCATATAATGTTCTGAAATAAAACAAAAAGAATAAACAAAATGTATTCCGAGTAAAAGGGGTTTTGTTCCAGAGTTCAACCACCTTGAGTATTTTTATATCAAGTGCTGGTTAATTGATTTTGTAAACAAATGGCTCAAATGCTTAAGAAAAGAAGGCCAAACCTGCTGGCAAAAACTTACATATTTTATCTCAAGCGATGACTCTTTTAATTAAACAAATAAGATACAAATTAAATAACTTCAATCGCATTCTTTCCGTGTACTTCTTCTGGTCTGCTGCCGCCTTTTGATTTATTGTTTTTGACATTTTTTTCGACATCATGTCGTCGTCGTCGTCGTCGTTTTCGACTCACATTTCTTCGCTGCCCCGAGCTCGAGCTCGAGCCTGGGTCCGCGTCCGTGTCCGAGTCGGGGTCTCTCTCAGCGTTTCAAGTGGATTCGGAGCTGGAAATCTGCTCGTTATGTTTTATTTATAACGGATTTGTTGTTGCCCGCCGCTTTTGGCTTTCCGTCTTGCATTGTTTATAAATATTTATGCCAGCCCGCACATGTGATGAGGACTCCTTTTCTGACCTGCTGCGGATTTGTTTTCGTTTTGCCCTCCCTGATTTGGGTCCATTTTTGGGTGATTTCGGTGATTCCGGCGAGGCTGGCCGTAATGGAATTTTAATTTTATTTGCTTACTGGCCTAGCTGTGTCGGGGAACCTCTGGTGGCGGGAATACTTTCAGTCAAAGTCGATTTCACTTTGCCTGGAGCCAGCCAGGAAAGTGTACCACATCGCCAGCTCCAGCTCCAGCTCCGGCTCAGGCTCCTACTCCGGACCATGTTTCATTTCCAACCTAAGACCAAGTTCCAGTCAGCAGCTCCTCCTTTTGACGATAGCTCCAGGGTTAAGGTGCACTGTACAACAAAATTAGAAATGTTTTTATAGTAAGTTCATGAGTAGAGAACCTTCTATAGGTATTGTTTCTTCATAAGCATTTTGGAACTGCATTTGAGTGAATGAGAAATAGTACACAGTGGCTAGATATGAGAAAAAAATAGCAAACATTTTGGGTAATATTCCATAAAAATAGCCAAGACAAAATAGAGCTATAAAACTGACTAGACTTAGCCACAAAATTACAATGAGACTGTACTTGGTGCATTGTTTCCATTCTGTTCATACTGAGACCTTGCAGAAAAATTTGCTGACTCGCCAGTCAGGGCATGGGGCACCACTGATTTACAAAAACTAAGGGAATCTAAAAGATAAACCCTCCAAAAAGTCACTGATTTTCTTAAAGTGCACCGAAAAAAAGCACACAAAAAAAGTAAGCTGTAATTATGACGCCTCACTGTTGGCCGGGCGTAAATGGAAGTGGCCAGCACCTGATCATTACCAACATTATAGAACTGGCTCTGCTGCTGCGCCTGATGGACCAGATGATGGCGCTGCTCACAGCTGGGCGTTGGGGGGCGTGTCACCACCGACTAGGCTTTGCCAAATTGCCCACGATCGCGATATATAGTATATATAGTATATATTTTACAAACGAACAACAACAAAAAAGAGGTGACCAGGAAATACGTTTGAGCAGCGGGCTTTTCTTTTCTTCCAGGAGTCGATGAAAGCGGTCAAAAACGAGATGAGAGCTGGCTTACACGGGTGAATGTGTGGAAAGCGCTCTTTAAAAGCCAAGTTATTTATGATAATTTAAAGCCATTTATATTCACAAGTATCAAATATCTGAGCTTTCTTTTTAATTGCACTTTTAACTATATTTGCTTGCCATGGCTATTTGTTTATTGCACTTATTTATTTAAGTACATAAAATGCGTTTATTAGAAACATTTTCCATAGATAACTTAAATCGCTTTTATCTACGCTTTGTCCAGGAAGCTGGACACGGAACTCGAACCCTATTCCTAGCCAGAAGGTGGTCATGTTGTACATCATAAAATGCCAGACAAAACACAAATCAAACCATTTTGCATCCACACTCACACTGTCCATCGGAGAAACCGCATAGAAACCTTTAGGTAGGCCTTTGATGTCCCAGAATGGCAAGCTTTCTTGGCCTTAAAACAGTGGCGTTTAAGTATTTATTTATTGGTTGAGTAAAGAGCTTATAGTACTTAGTATATTATTAATTTTTTAAATATAATTACTATACTATATTGACAGATTTCTTAGATCTCTACAGATCTTAAAGAAATCAATTTCAAAATCCAATTAACCGATTTAAACGATATTTAACTATACAGAATGTAGTGTAGTCTTAAGTAGAGCTGGGCAGAAATCAATTTTAAAATCAGCTCTTGGTTGTATTTGATTATCGATTTGGTTATCGATATATTGTTTATTTCCAATATCTTTTATAGACATGAAAATGATTTCAATATAAATTCATCTATTTCGAAATAAAAAGTCGTTTTATTGTATGTTTCGTTTATATCTATGAAACTTCTAACAATATAAACTGATCATTTTAAGTAGGAACCATTACCGGAAGTAATCGATTTTTTTTTATAAAATATCGAAAACTTCGATGAAAGTTTAACTAAAATAATTAAAATTGTATCATATTGATTTTGTACAAAGATAAATCTATTAATCAGAGACCAATTCACCTAAAAGAGGTATATTTATGGGTCGAACACACATAACACACACACAGCACACACATACTCCCTGCCTAGACAGACCGCAGCCTCCGGAGGAGTCCCAGTCCCCCGATTCCAATACCCAATCCCCCGGCGTATTTATTTATTTGCGTTTGTATTAAATTCTCAATTCATTTTCCAAAAAATTTGTCGGTTTTCTGCTTTCGAATGTTTGCCAGAATATTTGTTATTTCTCTCGTCTCTCTGCAACGCAGTGGCTGTTGCTGATGCTGCTGCTGCTGCTGCTGCTGCTGTTGTTGCTGTTGTTGCTGCTGTTGCGGTTGCTTCTATGTATTTCTAATGAGCCTTATGGGTGACTGAAGCCGCCTCCTGCTTCCCCCTCACTGCGTGTGTGTGTGTGTGTAATTTCTTTCATTTAAATGATTTATTTATTTTTGCTCATTGCCTTTTGCAAGCTTTTTGGCCCACTCGCCCCCTCACACACACACACACATACACTCCTCCTCCTCCCCAGCCCTGTGCACTGAGAGTAATTCCTTGGGCTAAGCACTGTATTTATATTTATTTTCCAAGTTTACAGTTGAAAATTATACGTTTTTGCCTTAGCCTTAATGGCTTTAAGCAGCTTCCAGCAGCTTCAAGTTTGGTTCCTGATTATAGGTTGAAGCGTTGCTGTTTTTTTTCTCTGTGTGTAACTGCCCCTGTGTGCGTCTTGGCCCCCGCATTCCCCCCGCATTGTTGTGGCTTGCCAGAGCTGCTTTGGTTGCCGGTGTTTTTGCTTTAGTTGTTGCTGGGAAATTGCTTCTGGCATTTGATTTGTACATCATTTTTAACGAAGCATAAAGTTTTCTATATATATAAGCGATGTTTCGGCCAGGCACTGTGGGGCTAAGGGAGGAGCGGGAAGAGCAGGAGGAGGACATGGCCAGGACAGACAGACAGAACACATCCTTGTTCCTGGAGCGGAGTCAGTCTCGACTCCGTCGCATCCACAGCAGAGTTAATGAACAAAAAAACGTGGCATACAGATGTATTATTTTTATTATTCGTGCCTTCGTCGCTTACCAAAAATGTTTGCAGTTTCCACACACACACACACAGCAGTGGTCCGTCCTCTTCTGTTCCTGACAGGATATTAAATAGGCATTTTCATTTGCAGGAAATATTAAATCAACAAATTAGAAAATTACCATGAGCTCACAACAGAAAGTGGAGAAAGGCACACAATTTGAATGGAAATTCCGCTGAACTTTGGGCATTATAATAAATTATTTTGCCCAGGGAATGCTGCTTGCTATATCTTTTCTTCAGGGATATTAACTGGCCTATACATGCCTTAGATATATATTATGTTAATGTTTTGACAAAAGGTCGTGACAAACGTGGTGACACTGAAACACTTGTGACACTGGAAGAACTGTAGGAACTCCGTTCCCATCGATCTACCCAATTGCCCGGGGATTTCGGGGCCAAACGAACCGAAAAAGAAAAGAAGGAGAATCTGCGGAAGATTTCCACAGATCCACAGATCTCCCGTTCCCGGTGTCACTGAGGCATGCCACAACGTCTTTCACTCGAGTGGCGGAGCGCAGACCCAGGCGATGCACCGTCCCATCTCAAGTGCACCGTCCCATCAGCGTCGTCGTGCCCCTGCTCCTCCTCCTGCTCCTGCCCCTGCCGCGTCGTCATCTTCATCATCATCGATGGGAGACTATTCGAAAATCACGTAATAGGCACGTAGGCCAAATATTTACTTAAGCCCGGTCCCGGTGAGGGGGCGGCGGCTCGAAGCAGGGCCACATTAATGTTGTGGTGGCAACCAATTGACTTGCCCACCGAGGATGGGAAGCGTGAAGGAGTAGCTGTAGCTGGAGTAGACAATGACTTCCTGCTGCAGTAGTTCGACTTAATTGCCCGCATTCACTGCAGTCGCACACTGGGGGAAAAAAATGTGCATTAAATTAAATTGCTAATTACATAAATATGTCGGGGACTGATATGTGAAACAATCAGTCAGAGATCTTTGTGTGAAGGTAAGCCTTTAGTAGGGATTGAGAGGGGAACGCCAATATGGAACAATCTCATGTTCCAGTATCCTAATGTTTGATATATCGAAACATTAAATATCGAAAAATATCGCTTTTAACAGTGAAAATCCATATTAGCGTTGTTTAAATTTATTTGTCTTTATTTCGAAGTTGAAAAAAAATATACAACAAATAAATGTAATAAATTGATAATTGATATTTAAATTATATTTCAAACTATTTGTCATATCTTTGCTATTTTTTAAGATATTCAAATGAAACTTTATTTGCGCTCTTATAATATAAATACAATTACACCCTAGAAATTTCATTGCAATCGCATCAATATATCATATAGCTGCCATAGGAACGATGGGTCTGAATTCATATTTTACATATGCATTTTACATTTTACATACATTTTACATTATACATGCTCTTTTTAAACAATAAGAGCACTTTGTTAAAATGTTCATTAAAATCAGCCAAATATATCTGATAGCTACCATATAAACATATATGCAAAACAGGGTGTTTCGTGTAATTTATGCTTTTAGTATCAAAATCTTGTTTAATAAGTAATAAATTATCTGCAGCTCCGCCTGAAATTAGCTTTTCTATTTGTTTTATTTGTTATTAATATAATTTATATAATATAAATATATAATAACAATAATAATACTTATTAACAATGCTAATCGTAGACCTTCCTTAGGCATGATTCGATATATGAAACAGAAAATCGATTTATGGCGCATATATATTGCAACGTTAAACTATCGATGTATTTATCAACTCCTCATTAAATAATCGTAATTTATTTATTTATACATAGCGACATTTTGTGCCTTAGTGTCCTTATATCCTTAAAGTGAAATATACAATTGTTTGAACTCATAGCCATGTGGCTTCATCAGTACCCAACGACGATAACGATCGGCTTTTCATGTTTATATGCCAGCAAGGGGCATAATTCGTACTTGGGAATTTTAGATGCACTCTTTGAAAGAGCATAGGGGGGGATTTTTCTTCAGGACTCATAGGGATTTTATTATATTTAATAACACAAGTATGTGGTAATAATTGTGTGTATTAATTAATCAGCTCGCTTTAAATAACAAGACAGAAATTATATAATAATTATTATTATCAATAAATTATCTTCTAGGCTCCCATAATTTCTCTGAGTGCATCTCCCACCCTGAGAAGCAGCCTCTTCCTTGCAGTGTGGCAGCTGTGCCCCGGCGAGTGCAACGTCAAGTTCAACATTGACTCGGGAGACGGTAAATAAGCAGCTCCGCTCCCAGAGTTGACTTTGCATTCCGGCTGTTACCATGGACACACACCCAGCCAGAGCCGCAGCCCCGTGGGATGGATGAGCCCTTGGCCTCGGTGGGACGATGGATATTCCTTTGATGACCTCCCGCGGCGGCCAGCCAGTGAGCGAGAGAGCGAGCGGGGCTTGGTTCGATCTGATCCCCGGTCAGGGGCCAATTCCATTGATTAGGGCAGTGCGTCTGTCCGTCTGTCCGAAGCTTTCCCAACGAGAATCCTCTTGAGGAAATTGCCAGCACACACACAGGCTGCCACCGCCTCGTCGTCTCCATCTCCAAACAAAATAAAACATTTCCACCCTCGAGTGTGGCAAATATCAAAGTCAAACAAATGTGAAGTGGCGACAAGGAAAACAAGGGACTGGGACCTGGGACTGGGACCTGGGAATGGATGTGGATGTGGAAAAGTGGGCCAGAGGCGGAGGCGGAGGCAACAGCAAGTGTTTTGCACTAAAAGCGAAACTACTTAGCATTTGCCATCGGAGTTGGACTCGGAAGTTGGACCCAGGGACTCCATAGTCGTCCGGAGTTGGCCAGGCGGAAGCGGAAACAGCAAAGAAACGGTTGTGGGGAGTGTGTCGAAGGCGGAAAAAGTGAAAGCCCAGACGAGGAATGAGGTCAAGAGACAAAATAGGCTTACTGACATGTGTGTCTGACTTTTCGTTTGAGTCTGAGTGTGTGTGTATTTTTTGGGGGGTGAGTCCACTTAAGTCTGGGCCACCACCCACTTACTCCCACCCAGCAACACAGTGGAGTACTCTGCCCCTTTGCGGGAATTTAACGGTCAAATCGCTTGACTTTTGCCTGTCCAGCAAGCAGCATTCCTTGAGGTCCTTTTCCTGGGGATCCGATTCAAAGATACTTTCCCAATGGTATTTCCCTGAAGAGACGTATTTCTCATATTTAAATGGGGATTACTGAATTAAAGGACAAGCCTTTTGGGGGTTTCTCTGTGGGATTTGACTCGGAAAAGCCAGGCGTCAGGCCAGGACAATATTAAAGGGTATCTACTGGCTTGGTTTTATTTATTTCTTGGCGCTTTCCCTGGCCAGTTTGGGCTCCTTACACTTAATTAACTCGTTTGATGCCTTAGAAAATCCATTGGCCGTTCCAGATGACGCTGCTCCCGGAGTTCATTCCGGAGGTGGCCTCTTGAGTTTGCATTTGAGTTTGATTTACCGCCGGCATTCGTTTGATTTATTCACCGAATCATATATTAATTACGGGGAGTGCTCAATTCATTCCAATTTTCCCCGAATCGAGGCGGCTCGAAGCGGAAACGAACGGAAACAAGCTCTTGGGGACATGTTAAATGAACAGTTTACTGTGAAATTGTCAAGAAAATGCGTGCTTAAGCCAGATTAAATGCAGCCCGCTCCAGATTTATGGCCATGTTGTTCGCCCCCCCCTGCCCCCTGCCCCCCCTTTGGACCTCGAATTCGGTGCGCTGGCCCATTGTTCACTCCAATTATTTATGGGTCAGAAATTCATCTTGGCCAGGTCTTAAACAACGGCCAACAGGCAGCAGCCAGCACACAACTATAAATAAAGGCGATATCAAATTTCAATAAGCCAGTTTCAAACGAGAAACTCACCACGCGCACTCCGCACAGCAACATGTTGCGCGGCTGCAGCCAATGTTGCGGGCTCGCATTGCCAACGTTTGGCGGGGCCAGCAACAAGTTTCCAGAGCCAGGGCAGCAAGCTGCAAAAGGGATATCTCTGCAGACAGTCGTGGGCACAATAATAGTCCTACAAATTGGGATTAATTTTGGTTTATACCTGAAAAGGTTTAACTGTATTTTGGAATATTTTTATACCCTTGCAGGGTATTATAATTTTAGTCAGAAGTTTGCAACGCAGTGAAGGAGTCAT
>JAEIIU010050357.1:0-96941 GCA_018874675.1 Drosophila baimaii
AGTAACAAATTATCTGCAAGGGTATATAAACTTCGGCTCCGTCCGAAGTTAACTTTTCTTACTTGTTTATATTCAGTTTAGAAGTGCCATTTTTCGACGTCTGAAGAGATTTTTGGCTAAATTGTAATTTTAGAACGGATAATATAAATAGTAAAAAGCCTTAAATCAAAGCGGTCATACTTTTAAAACATTTATAATGTCTTAAACTATTTTTTGGTTAAACGGTTTTTGAAGAGAAACATTTTCCAAATGGAAGTGGCCCGGGAAGCCAAAATAAATCTTATCAAATCAGTTTAAAGTTATAGGAATGTAACAAAAATGCATATTAATATAACTAATTAGTGGATTTGGCTGTTTTCTAACTGATAGCTTTATATATATAGATAAAAAACAACAACAAATATATATGGTTTTGCGTTTTTATTTACCGCGTGCATGCATTTGTGTTAGATTTACATTCGGCGACGTCGTCAACGACCTAAAGGCGCCTCTTATTTACAATAATTAAAATGCCGAGTGCATTCTCCTCACCCACTCCCATTGAGGCTCCTCTCTTCCGTCCATTTTCGTTGTCGTTGGACTGGGCCTTCGGGGATATCCTAGTGCTTCGCGAATTACAAATTATAGTAAGTAACAATCGGAGTTATCCGTAATCAAGGAAAATTAAGATGGTTAAGAATACACACAGGTTAAAACGAACTATACGCTTACATTTTGGAATGATTAATCTAGCAGAAACAAAAGACGAACCTAAAACAAAGTGCGACACACACACACAAGTGCGGGGCATACAACTAAGGGGGGAATGCGACGACGACGCGTGTGCGCGCATTCCGGATTGAGATAATGTAGAGATTAATTTGCTCGCTCATCGATAAGCACCGCCGCTCACGCTTCACACGCGACAGGTGCAATCCGGTTTGTTGATGCTGCGCTGTCGGGTCTGCAGGTTGCGCAGGGCTGCACCGCCGTACTGAATGCCGCTGCCTATGCGCTCGGGATCCAGCTCCCCGGTCTCGATTTTGGCCAGAATGGTCTTCGAGCACTTGAGGAAGGCCTCCTCCACATTCTCGCCCGTCTTGGCGCTGGTCTCCAAGAAGATTAGCTCTGTGCGAGGGCAAAAGACAAGATTTTAGCAACAAAAACAAAGGGAGGAAGCAGATGCAAAGCTAGATAACAAACCATTCTCCTGGGCAAAAGTGCTGGCCTCCAGGAAGGTCACATCGCGCGCCTCCTCCAAGTCCTTCTTGTTGCCCACCAACAGAATCACAATGTTAGGACTGGCCAGGGTGCGGGCATCATTCAGCCAGTTTGTCAGGGCATTGAAGGAGTCCCGCGATGTAGCATCGTAGACGAGGAGAGCTCCGGCAGCGCCTCGGTAGTATGATCTCGTCACCGAACGGAATCTCTCCTGTCCGGCCGTGTCCCAGATCTGCAGCTTCACCGATTTCCCGCCCACGTTCACGATCCGGGATCCGAATTCCACGCCAATGGTGTGTGAGCTGTCGTCTTTGACTGTCCAGAATGAATATTATATACGGATTTCATGATGTTTAGGGTGAAAATGCACTGCGACTTACACTTGCTCTCGATGAAGTGATGCAAGAGACAACTCTTGCCACTGCCAGCACTGCCAATGATCAGGAACTTGAACAGGTAATCTAGGTAAGTGCCCCGTACGGGAATTAATTAGGTTCAATCACTAATTAGTTGTTTCTGTAGTGACAAACCGTATGTTTCCGACATTGTTTTTGTTCGTCTTCTGCGTAGTTTTGTCTTCTTTGTTTTGCGTTAATCGGAAGTCCCTTGGCCTATTTCCGGGCTGGTCGGTCTGCTGGTGCGGATGGGCACCAGAAAGTGCGCAGGATGCAATCGAAATCCACAATATCCGACGTTGGCAAAGTGCGTTTAAACAATTAACAAATCAAAAATTGCGTTAAATTGTCTCTGAATCGTCGTTCAGTAAGGCTGTTGCAGGCTAACAGGAAAACACCGCGAGTCCATGGGTGTGACCAGGTGAGGCCAATAAGGTGAATCATATGGCGATTGGCCAATTGTTTACTTTAAAAAAGTGTAAAAAAATTAACAAATTCTGGGAGAACTAATTACTTTTATTAGTGCAATTAAGATTAAAAGTCTTAAATCTTTTTGTTTTCTTTAAGAACATCTTTGTCTTCAACATTCTAAGGGAGTCTTAATACTATAAAACACAATATATTAATATAAAACTGTTGTTTCTTCTTGGGATCGTCCTAGAAATATTTATTCTTCCAAATCCCGATGTTCCTTCCTTCCCAGTTTCATTGCTATATACAAGTTTAATACATTTTCAGGTATTTAGAGCCCCTATCCTAAGAATCCTTTTGTTTTTCCTCAACATAGTCCTGGTAACAATTAATGGGATCCTTTGCCGTGAACACCGAGTAGGCCAATTTGCTACCCTTGAAGTTCTGTAAAATCAGAATGGTAAATTCCATTATAAATGGTACTTCTGATAAGAACATGCGCTGCCCTACCTTCATGTCGCCGGAAATCAGTGACCACAGGTAAATGAAGACAGCTGGTATTACGGTACACAGGACGAACAGCTCAAATGTGTTTAATTCACCAAAAACCGAGACTTTCATTGTGATTTATTAATTTTTATGAAGAAATCTGTAGCCAAAAGATCCGGGGTATTGTTGATGACAAATTGTTGTTCTCACGTAGGCCAAACAGCAGGGTTGTCACCCCTCGCCACAGGTGAAGGGCCATACTGTGCTATGGTATTTTTTAGTGCATTCGAAGTGTCCATCTATTGCGAATCTTTTGGGTCGAGGAGAAAAGTAATTTAAACGAAGAAAATATGGTTTTCCGCATCCCTTTTGGCAAGAAGCACGCTGAGATTGCGTCGTCCTTGTGAGTATAAATACGCTGCCTTGCAGCCTATAGCCAGGACACACAGGAATTCCTGGCTACGCGGACTGCAGGGCACACATTGCATAATCACCTGCACGGAAAATACAAAATAATATCTCTTTTATTCCGTAGCATCCGTTCTGGAGCTGGATTCGGAGGAGCTGCTGGCCTGGCGGTGCTCTACTACACCGACTGGAAGCTGGTCCTGCAGTATGTCCCCATCTACGGATCCAAGTTCGACAAGAGCGAGTAAATTCAACATGGTCAAGCGTGTATAGATCCCATTTAGCCTCGATGTTTTGCTTGGTGGAATAAATTAAGTTAAAACGACAGCCGTGGTGTGTGTGTGTGTACAAAATGTTTATTACCGAAAAAATATGGTATGTTACAAATAACTTCGTACAAAAGGGACAACGATTAATCTATCAGTTAGATCGTTAGAGCGTTCCTTGCCTTCCTTCCTTCCTCGCTAGCTAGCTAACTAGTCGCTAGTGCTTAAGTAACCTTGGCTTAAGACCTACCATTAATAACTAGCCTATTTTGATTAGGGATCGTGTTAAAGTACATCGGAAGCTGCGCATTGGAGTGGAAGAAGAGTACAGAGATTCATTTTCAGAAAGAGTATTGGGGGGAGATTGCGAATTGGAAGCCCGAATCGACCGGCGATTAATTTGGAATTTCGCTTAATAAATTCTAGTTTATCCTGCAGCGGACTACGGAGCCGGTTCCACAAAGGAGGCTGGAAACAGTCCGGTCTTGTGGGTGCGCGCATGCGTGCCCTTGTACCAGCCATTCTTCTGCTTGCGCTGCACATAGATAATGTCGCCCACATGCAGCTCCAGTTCGATGTCGCTGTTCGGCGGATACGGCACAATGCAGCGGAAGCGACTGCAGGAAAAACAGATGGAAATCAATTAGCAATTAAACTCCTTTGGATCTTGGCTAAAACCTCACCTTTCCCTCGTGCAGTAGGCTGACTTGGTGGTGGCACTGGCCTTGATGGCTGCCTCGGTGATCACATTGCTGCTGGGACAAAGCACATGACCCGCATCCAGGCTGTGCGACTTCCGATGGCTGGGCGCAATGATCATATTGGTATGCAATTGCGACTGTCCACCTCCTCCTCCTCCTCCTCCTACGGCAGTCAGCGCCTGCTGCTGTCCACCTGCTGCTGGGTAAATGGCTGGGGCCACCGCAGAGGCGGGTGCTAGGGGCGGCGGTGACGCCGCATTGCTGTACATACTGCGAAAGGTGGCTGCATCTAGGGATTGCCTGGCGCTGTGTGCAAATTTAATAGTTAATTGGGTTTGGAATCCTTTAAGAGTTAGGCTTAACGAACCATATCAACTGCGGGCGTTCCTTGTGGCCCTTGATGCGCTGGGATCCGTAGGAAACGCTGCTGCTGCTGTTGGTGGCTGCTGCCGGCAGCTGCTTGGGCAGAAACTGCTGCCCTGCAGACGGTGGCGGAGCTGCTGTCGTTGTGGGGGTTTCGTTGAGCGGCTGACTGTGCTGCAGTTGGCTGGGACACGAGCCGGATCTGGGGGGATAAGATACGACATATTGAATTCACATTTAATGGGGGATCTTCCACTCGGCGCTTACCTCACGTGCACTGGATGCAGCTTGGCTGCTGTTGGCTTAGTAGTTGTGCTCTCCACGCCGGGACTGATGGCTTCCGGCTTGGGGGCGTGCTGCAGCGATGCTCCCGGAGATTTGGAGCGCGTTTTCATATGCGTTAGCCTTCGCATAAGTCCCACTGCTCCGGAGGAACTGCTGCTGCTGGTGGTGCTGCTGCTCGGAGCGGTGGCTGCGGCCGCCTCCTGCTTGGGTTCAGACTTTCTGCTGAACAGCGCCTCCACTGGCTTGGTCCAAACGGAGGAGCAGCTGGTGGTCGTGGCGTTGGCCTGCTGTTGACGCGGCGGCAAATCCGGTGGCTGCATGGGCAGCATGTTATTGATGGGTTGCTGCTGCGGGTGAACCTGCTGCTGGGCATCCGTGCTCTGGGGTATATACTTCCACTGGTGCATCAGCTGCTGCTGATCGCGGGTGCGCAGCGGCGTCAAGTAGTTGCCCGGAAATACTCCGGTGATATCCAGCCAGTTCTTGCCCTTGAACCAACCGTCCACACACCGCTCAGTCACAATGTAAACGCAGCCTTTCTTCAGCTCCAGCTCGTCCGCTTGCCGCGGCTTGTACGGGAAGAGGGCCAGGTATCCCCACGGCAGGGTGGGGGGCATCTGTTGCTGGACATTGGTCTTGAGCACGCGTGACGTCTGCGAGGCGGCGGTGGGCTTAGGAGCCGCCGCCGCCACCTCGAGGCGACTCAGCTCGTGCGGCTGGCTGAGAATTTCAGCCGAATGGCGATTGGTCTGCAGCAAACTCAAGGGAGCTCCGACACCGCCGAGCAGGGCATTAAGCGAGTGCCGCTTCTCCTTGGCTCCCTTGTCCCGGAAGCGAACCGATCCCGATCCCGACCCGGAGGCCACCACATGCTGGGGCGTATTCGGCAGCGATGACTGGTGATTCGGGCTGCAATTGTTCGAGCTGGACGTGGAGCTGGAGTTACTGCTGGCCGGCGTGCTGTTGCTGATCGAGGATCCCGAGCTGGACTCTGTAACGATGGTGGGATCGATCACAGGAACCGGAGGAAGCGCACGCTGACCCTGCTGTTGCTGCGACGGATGGCATGGCGGTGGATGGCTGACCACGCCGCTCTCCAGCAGCTTCTTGGCCGCGGCGTTTAGCTCGACGAATGCTATCGGGAAGATGCCAATGGTCTGGCCAATGCGTCCCTCGGCCCAGTTGTGATCGACGCGGCGCAGGACATGGATCACCGTGCTCTTTTTGAACTCGAGGCAGCCTTCCTCGTCGTTGGGACCCATCTTGAAGTCATACATGGCGATGCACTGCGGCATGGGCAGTGGCACCGACACCTTCACGTAGTTGATGGGGAAGGTGCCCTCCTGGCCATTGGCCTGGCCCACGAACCAGTTGTTGTCGATGCGGTGCTTGAGCAGTATCAGATCCCCCTTCTTGAACTTCAGATCGCTGGCTTCGCTGGAGGCGAAATCGAAGAGTGCATAGGCGTGGGGGAGTAGGTAGCGTCGCTGCTTCTGGCGCGCCGGCTGGGAGTGCTGCTGAGATTGTGGCTGCTGCTGCTGCTGCTGCTGAGATGGCGGCTTCTTCTGGAGATGGCTGCCGGGCGACTCCGCTGCTGATGGCTGTGATTTCTGCTTCTCCGGCTGGGATTCGGCGGGCTCCTCGCCCTTGCCAGCGGCTGCGGACTGTTTCATGCCTAAGGGAGGAGGGAGGAGAGACGTGGCTATAGAGTAATAGTCATGGCAAAGTAAAAGCAGTTCAATTGCCAATGCCACTTGGGCGCACTTCCAGCGTAGGCTGTTGCTGTGCCAGATGAGAAGAGTGCGATTGGCGTGGGCGGCGTCGTTACCTTCCAATATTCGCATCAGCAAGACATTCGGCGGCAGCTCGTCAATCCGCACAGAGACCAGAATCCGGCATTCCGGGCAGCGCAGCTTGTGCTGACTGGCCACAATGTCCTGCGAGGAAGAGCAAGGCATTAGTTTCCAGCGAAAAAGCACTGGCATTCCCTTTACACTCACCTGCAGGCACTTGCGACAGAAGGTGTGCTGGCAGGGCAGCACCTTTGAGGTGGTGTCCAGCCGCTCCAGGCAGACGGAGCACTCCAACAGGTCGTTTAGCGTGTGCGCGTCCATTGCGATCACTTATGCAAAAGCGCAGCAAAAAAGCTTGACTCAAGGATGGTCACTATTTGAATTTCGTGCAGGGCAACATTCCAACACACACACACGCAAGCAGAGGCACACGCACACCGACACACTAGAACTGGCAATTCCAAGTCGCGCTTGGGAAATATGAATCTATTATTCGAATGGCTTGAAAACTAATCACTACTACAGTTCGTTTTAAATGCTCTGATTCACATTATCACTTTGTTGAGCTAAGCAACGTATTTAGACTAATTGTTTAACTTTATTAAGTGCAGCCGAAGCTCGTGGCCAAGCGGATATGTATGCACACGGATATAAAACCAGCTTCTTGAGGCACAGCTCAGGCCAGGCAGTTGTGGCCAATTGAACAAACTTAAACAGCTTTACTGGGCACACGGCTATGTTAAAAATGGGGAGTATTCTATCAAAACTTTTATTCATTTTACATATTTAATTATCAGCACATGTAAGTCTTATTCTCAAGGTTATTTATTAAATAATATACTTTTAAAAACCGTTCCTAAACTTATTTTTCTTGCTGTCTTGATTTTAGTGTGACCTGCCTGCGCGGTAGAGATTTTCTGCCAGCGCATTCTTAGCCAGTGCTGCAAGTTGACGGCAAACAGTGTTGTGCAACACAAAAGTCCCTTTTGTTTTTTTATTTCAACCAAAACACGTGTGTTTTGGTCTGAAAGTGCCGTGAAATTGTATTTTAATATATTTAAAAGGCACGCGGCGCGCAACTAAGACACCATGCCGAAGGTACGCAGCACCCCGGGCAAGCCCCGGACGCAGGGATTCAACCACTCCAACCACTCGATGAACCCGGAGCGCTCCAAGGAGGGCCTCAAAGGGGTCGCCCACCCCCGCACCAAGGGCACGATCAAGCGGCTGCAGATGTACCGCAACTTCAAGGCCAAGCGTGATCGCACTGGAAAGATCCTTACGCCGGCCCCCTTCCAGGTGAGTCCCCTCCCCCACCAACAGGTGGCAGCGAAATTGTCCCTAGGCTGAAATCTCTATGTATGTTTATGTGTGTGTGTGTGTGTGTTTATGGCACGAATTTATATTTGTTTATTTTATTTATTATTCACAAATATGTTGTACTAGCCGGATTCTATCGAGTTTCCAATATAATTCGTTTTTATGCAGTTATGTTGAAATTTCTTTTATAAAAAGATTACTTAAATGCATAAATTCAAACCATAAACATGCATATACTTTGATAGAGAATGCTGCCCAGATCCAATAAATTAAACATGATAATAAAAATATAAATATAAGTTTGGGTATACAAATTTATTCATATTTTGTATCAAAAAGGAACAGTTTAAGTTTTTACATATTCATATTTTCAAACAATGTTTTAAGGAATCCAGTTCATGTGGTTATTTAAGGTAATTTAAATGTCGTTGTGGCTTTAGCTTATGATATTTGTAGTGTTTTGGTTTTGTAACTTAAAAAATTCGATTTTTCATGACTATGAAATTACATTTCATTGGCTTCATGGAAATGAGAATTTTCTTGATAAAAAAAAAAACAGATTCAGAGTTCAGATTCATGGTTACAATATTCGTTTGTTAAATCGAAGCCACCTTGTTTTTACTATGGCATAATGGTGCGTCCGTAGATCTTGCGCACGTCGGCAGGATGAGCCCGTTTCATGCAGATCGGGCAGTGACGGTTCGCACGCAGAGCCCGGCGAATGCAGCTGTTTCCAAAGAGGTGGCCGCAGCGCAGCGACACCAGGCGATGCCCTCCCTCAGCCTCCCACTGCGACATACAGATGGGACATGTGATTTCCTCAGACATGTCGTTCAGCTTGTCATTTAGTCCATCCAGCTCCTCGCTCAGGTCGTCGATGCTGTCCGAGCTCATGACATCCTTAACCGCCAGTTCGTCCAGCAGGGCCAAGCGGTCCAGCTCCAGCTCTTCTATTATTAACTGCATGGACTTCTCCTGCTCCTGGAACTTCTCCTGGATGGTCACATAGTTGGACATCTCCTGTTGCAGCTGCAGTAGAATGCCCTCGCGCTCCCTGTTGAATTGCTCCATCTGGGCGTTGAGGTGATCCGGTTGCCGGTTCTCCTGCTGCAGCTCCCCCACCAAATCGTTCATTTTGCGAACGTTCTGCTTCATTTGCTGCGATAGTGGAACGTCACGGGAGCCTCCTGGCTTGGGGGAAGAGGATCCCGGTCTCATGCTATTCGAGGACATTGTAGATTGAGTTTTTTTTATGCTGTTCTTCCCCCTTTTATACCACGTGCCCGAACTTTAGTCTTTGTGCATTGAAAAAAAGTGCAACAATGACAATGGCAGGGTTGTATCGCAGACGATACATTAATCGGAGATCGACTGCAGTCAGAATTAGAGGTGGAGAAACAACGATGAAAATATCGATGCATCGATGTTTATAAAATGTTTTGAAACATCGATAGTTTATGGCGACTATCAATGTTTTTGACCCCCTACTAAAGTTAGAAAAAAGCAGTTTAAGATAGGACACAAATTTATATTGTTTGGTAAATTCAAATATTAACTGTTGATGATGATTTATCGATGTTTATTTTCAAAACATCGAAAACATCGATGTCCGCGAATTTCGATGTTTCTCCACCTATTGCGATAGTATCGATAGACAGGGAATATCAATGTCGCTAATATTAAAATAAATTAATTTGCAAGGCATACAAAATGTGTGAAAAATACTTATTTTAAGAATTATTTTATGTTTTTTTACCCTTGTGGGTGAAAACCAGAAAATATTGAACAAAATCCTTTAGTTATCCCCATTAAAATCCAATTTAACTTCCATAAATCTCCTTAAAACCTGTATTAAATGAATTTATTTTCTTTCAGGGGCGCCTGCCGGCTGGAACGATGGCCAGAGTGGAGCCCACACCCAAGTGGTTCAGCAATTCCCGCGTCATCTCACAGACGGCACTGCAAAAGTTCCAGGATGAGATCGGCAAGGCTGTCAAGGATCCCTATCAGGTCATCATGAAGCCATCGCAACTGCCGGTGACGCTGCTGAACGAGGCCTCAAAATATAAGAGGGTTCATCTGCTGGACACCGAGAGCTTCGACAGCACCTTTGGGCCCAAGAAGCAGCGCAAGCGTGTCAGTCTTAAAGTGCGAGATCTAGAGGATCTCAGCAAGGCTGCCGATGAGCAGCACGAAAAGTACGACTCTGCCAAGGACTTGGATCTGATTCGTGAGGACACGGGCGAGAAGAAGGCGGTGCGAGACTGGGTATTCGGCGCCGGACAGAGCAAGCGCATTTGGAACGAGCTGCACAAGGTAGTGGATGCCTCCGATGTGTTGCTCCAGGTCCTCGATGCTCGCGATCCCATGGGTACGCGCTCCAAGTATATTGAAGAGTTCCTGCGCAAGGAGAAGCCGCACAAGCATCTGTTCTTCATTCTAAACAAGGTGGATCTGGTGCCGGTGTGGGTTACCCAGCGCTGGGTGGCCATCCTCAGTGCCGAGTATCCGACCATTGCCTTCCATGCATCCCTTCAGCATCCCTTCGGCAAGGGTGAGTAAATCCATCCGCAAATCTCTCTGAAAGGCACTTAATTATCCCTTTCCATTCGTAGGTGCCCTCATCAACCTGTTCCGCCAGCTGGGCAAACTGCATCTGGACAAGAAACAGATCAGCGTGGGCTTCATTGGCTATCCCAATGTGGGCAAATCGTCGGTGATCAATGCCCTGCGCTCCAAGAAGGTCTGCAATGTGGCCCCCATTGCCGGCGAGACCAAGGTGTGGCAGTACATAACGTTGATGAAGCGCATCTTCCTCATTGATTGCCCCGGCGTGGTGTATCCCTCGGCGGAGACGGACACGGAGAAGGTGCTGAAGGGTGTGGTGCGCGTGGAGCTGGTCACCAATCCCGAGGACTATGTGGACACTTTGCTGCAGCGCGTGCGACCCGAATACATCTCCAAAAACTACAAAATCGAGCACTGGAACACGTCCAAGCACTTCCTGGAGCAACTGGCCCAGAAGTCGGGCAAGCTGCTGAAGGGCGGCGAGCCGGATGTCACCCAATCTGCTCGCATGGTGCTCAACGACTGGCAGCGCGGCAAGCTGCCCTTCTACGTTCCGCCCGAGGGATTCGCCATTCCCAAATCCCAGGAGGGTAAGGAGGCAGAGGTGGCGGCGCCCAATGAGGAGCCCAATGACGATGCCAAGTCCGAGGCGCCCACCTTTGTCAGCGAGTCGGTAAAGAAGGCGCGCGAGTTCAAGCAGATTCAGGACTTCCGCAAGATTCGTGTGGGTCTCGAGTACGAGCAACAGGATGTGAAGGAGCTGGACCACATCGATCTGGAGCTGCTGGAGCAGCAGAAGGCCGAGCGTGCGGCCCGCAAGAAGGCACGCATCCACAACCTCGGCGAGGATGAGGTGGAGTCCAGCGATGGAGCCGACGACTTCTATTCGGAGGACGAGTACAACGAGGACCTGCAGCGCGTGGTGCACAAGAAGGCCAAGGCGAAGAAGACGCAGGCGCTGGCCATCACGTCGTCGGGCAAGTTCCGCATAGCCAAGATGCAGCCAGGAGATTCGGACGATGCGGGCAACAGCTCCGATGACGACGGGCCCAGCGGGTCGAAGGCACCCCCCCGGCTGACGGCCAAGCAGAAACGCTCCCTGGAGCGCAGCCAGAAGCGCAAGAAGATCGGCAGCAACTTCTACGAGATGACGAACGTGAAGAACCGCAATCGGAACAAGAAGAAGGACACGTAGGGATTTACACTCTAGGCTATATTCTGTTGCAAGGAAAAAAGAGAAACTACACATTAAGAATCCAAGTAAACTGTTTGCTCCTACTCGGCGCACTGCTTCTTCTTGAGTATCTTGCGGCCGCACAGATCGGTGCGCGTGCAGGATGCGTGCTCATCCTCGTCCGTGCTGGCCTCCGAGTCGCTGGATTCCGTGTAGGAGCCAATGCCCGGCAGCAGGCCGATGCACTTCAGGGCGCCCGTATCATATTTGTCTGTGATCAGCGTATGGGGTGTCGATGTGGGTGCAGTCTTCTCCTCCGGCTTTGTCGGCGCCTCCTTCTCCTCCTCGACTGTCTTGGCCATCTTGCTGGTGGTGGGCACTTCGCCGTTCTTCCGCTTGATGCCCTGGCCAAGTAGCGACTTTTGAGTGCTGCGACCCACGGCGGCGGCTCCGGCGGACTTAGCCGTGGTCTTGATCTCCGCCTGCAGTTTCTGTGGGTGCCAGACCAAATTGATTCCGTGGCATAAATGACTTGTAGTTGAATTTACCTTGTCCACGCTCTCCTCCTGCAGCTTCTCCACGCGATTGCGGAAGTCCCTTAGCTCCAGCTCCTCGTCGCGCATCTGTTGACGCTCCGCGTTCATTTTGTGGGCATCAACGAGCTCCAGGAACTGCACCTCGTCATCGTCCAGGCCGCGTATCAGGTTCTCTGTAGGTTGAGTGTGCTTTATATACCGGCTATGGGCAGTTGGTTGGATACCTACTTAGCTTGTGGGCCTCCTCGTACTCCATGTCCTTCTTGTCCTTATTCTCTTTGAGGCGTTCGTACAGTGAGCGTGGATCGTACGGCTCCTCGGGTCGTTCAACAGGATCTTCGGGTTGACGCACACGCTCCCATTCCTCCTGACGTCGCTGGCGTTGCTCGGCAGCCTCAGCTTCAGTCACAAATCCAGAACTCATGTTTTATTTCACAAATTATTTTTCGGGTAAGCCAACGACCACGTTATACCTTTTGCAACACTACGTCAACAGCTGGCTGGCTGCGCGCACTAGGGATTTCCCAACACTGCAGCTGAATCGTAGTACTTCCCAGTGTTGGAAAATGTTGAAGGAAATTTGAAATAAATGCTGAAGTTTATTTGAGTTTTTATTTACATAATTTCTGGTTAAATTGAGCTCCCTTTCAAAGCGGCACTGATTAGTTTTTGTAATCCTCCAACTGCCCGTTTTGTGGTCTTAAGCTTGTCCTGATTTACCTTGGCTATTTCTCTATACACTGACTTTTGAGCTGGAGTCATTTCCCGCCACCTTCTGCCCGCCACCTTTGCCACGAAGGTCGGTTTGAGCTTGAGGACTCCCCGCTTTTTAAGATTCTCTCGGAATTCGCCTAGAAAGACAAAATAGGGATTGACGGACGAGGAATGGGTTGTCCTCTGCACGCATCCACAGTTCGAGCACCTTGGCCTGCACCTGGCAGCCGACATTTGCTAGAAATTTGGGTTATATTTCTAAAATAAAATCGAAACACAATCGCATCACATTAAAGTCTCGGGCTACATAGCTTTATTTTTATTTATTAGTGGAATATCTCAATACGAAACATTTATATTTATATTAATGTGTAGACAGGATGTTCGCTAGTTTCTCCAATAAAGAGCTACAGGATTAGCAAAATACACGATACTATATACTATACACAGATGTGCAGGCATTTAGCTCAAGACGGTTCCCCTTCGCATTGTTTACTCGCCCGGATCCATTGTATACACATGTATATACATATTCAGTTTATAGACATAATTGAGGTCAGAGCACACTTACAACGAACATCGGAATAGGTTACACGACACACACGGCGGCTGGGCGATCTCTGGGATCTGCGCCGTAATTGAGTATATATATACTTAATGGGGGGGATAATACTGCTAGGAACGGGCTCTGGGCTCTTCTGGTCGCTGCCCCAGACCTACAGGATGCTGCAGGAGCTCTTCTCGCGGAAGGGATTCACCTTTTGGGTGAACCCACTGAGGAGGCAGTCCTCCTCCTCGTTCTCCAGCATGTACTTCATCATCAGCGAACAGGCCTCCGACACGGGCATCCGCTCGATTCCCACCTCGCGTCGCAGCTGCGAGTTGATGGAGCGCTGCTGTTGCAGGTTCGCAGCCATTATGTCCAGGACAGCTGTCTCGGCGAGACCTATGGTGGATGCTGGTATGCTAATATTGCAATATTCCACTCGATATATGTATGTATGCTGATTATTTCCCTCGATTTGCCGTCAGTCCGTGCGCTTCAACTTTAGCAGATAATACTTGGTGGAGGGGGTCCGCTGAAAAATCAATATTTACAAAGGTGTGACCGCGTACGGAATGGTGCTTCGATTTTCCGGCTTTTCTGTGGATTTTCCGAAAGCTTACAGGGTGTGGGAAAAAGCTTAAATGGGGGTTCGATCGAAAAAGCTATGATTTTTTAGGGCCACCTAAGTGTATTTCAATATCTTTCGAATTTCTAACTAATAGAGCTTAACAAATAATGTTTTTATCATTTCCTCTACTTACTTTCTTATAAATAAAATGCTAAAGCTTGATTTAAAATAATATGCTTTATGATAACGACTTTATTTAAATACTTTACACTCTAAATAATTTCCATTTTCCTTTGATTGCAAAAATATACTATATATTTATATAATCCTCTGAGTTGACATTGTGTGTCTCCTTTAGTAGAGTCCTTTCTATGTAAGCATGCTAATAAAAAAAGAAGAAAGATAGATTTAGGAGCTCCATTTCGGTTTGCTAATTAATTAACATACTCAGGCATAAAGTCCTTTGATGGTTGCTTTGCTGCTACCTTCTCCGGATTAATGTTCAATTCCTTGGCCAAGTCAGCGTCCGGCTTTCGGAATGCATTGGCCATAATCAATATATTCTTAGCTATGCGCTGCTGATCGATACGCTTTTGGGCTGTATGCGTCCGCTTCTCAGCATTCTCCGACATCCGCTGGTCCAGAGGCAGCTGCGGGCCCGGTGGCGTTCTTAGTGGCTCGGGATTGGTCCAGATCTCAGTGCCGGGCGTCTCCTTGCCGGTGGTGGGAGATATAGCCGGGCGTGCGGGTATCAAAGGTGAACGCACACAGACCCTGTAATGAGGTGAAGTGGTAATTATATCGAGTCTCGTTAGGTTAAGGTTTGTCTTAACCCATTTCCCCGGTAAATCTCTTGCTTATTAGGAACAGAAACAAACTTTTATTACAAATCTCTTACATGGCTAGTCACACTCTAGGATTGTTTTTGAAAAACGTTTACAAATACACACTCCGTAAAAACTTGTTATAAAATCGAAAACGTCTGATATATAGGTTTGTATATTTTGTTCACTCCTTCGTAGGCTGCGTCTCCTGGCTCGGCTCACTGTCCTCGTCCCCGTTCGGTTTCGATCTAGAACGAGTCAGAAATGGGAGAGAACAATGAGCCAAGCCTGGAGACCTAAGTCCGACCTATCCATAACATAACCCATAGCCCCCATAGCATCCCCCACTCACTTGTTCACATCCTCCAGCTTCTTCAGCAGCCGCTCGTTCTCTCGGCACACGATCTCCTGATCCCTGAGGATGGTCTCTCGCACCGTGAACAGATGGTTGTTCTCCTGCCGCAGCGATTCGTTCTCCGCCATATACAGCTTGACCAGTTCGGCCAGCTCGGAGCCATCCAGCTCGGGCAATCGCTCTAGATCCACCTTGGGCACTGGCACTCCGCCGCCGCTGCTCACACGATCCAGCTGCAGCTCCAGGAGATTATTTTCCGTGGCATTTCCGGCACCATTTGTGGCAGCCTGATGGTGCAGATTCAGGGCGGCCTTCAAGTGGTCATTCTCCATCTGCAGGGCATGGATGTCACGCTTCAGGCTGAGAATGAGTGCCTCACGCGGATCCATCATGATCACGGGCTTGGTGCGTATCCTCTTGGCCCGGGATGCGTACCGCAAGGTGTTCAGAGTTTCTGCATGATTGTAGTGAGCCGGTGAAACGCAGGCGATCATCAGGGTCACTCCATTCCCGGCCAGACTATCGGCCAGGAGCTTCGTCAACTGACTATCCCGGTAGGGTATGTGACCCGAACGCTTCTTGTTGTCGCTCAGCGAGGCAATGCAATAGCCCAGGACCATGAGGCTCTTATTAATGTTGTTCGCCTCCTCCAGCGTCTTGCCCTCGCTCATGGTCTTCTTGGTCAGCTCGCTGCCAGCCAGATCCACGAAGTTGATCTTGCCATGCTTGGAGAGGAATACTCCGCCATCGGTCTGCTGATCGGATAGGATGTGGACGGTGAGTATTGTGTGTGATCGCGAAGAGTGATCGTTCATGGCATGAGAGCCTACAGCTCGATTTCTCATTCCTTGAGGGTAGAAAATAGGAGATAAGGGGTTACTTAACTTAGCTGACACTTAAATTATCATAACTGCTTCCCAAAGAGTACAAACCTTCTTCCAGAACGGCCAGCAGATCGTCCAGTTCCTCGCAGTCCACCGTAAACAGATTCTCCACAAAGAAGCCACCCGACTTCTTGGACCAGCGCACCGCCAGCGGTTTCCTTGCACTTCCCGGGTTGAGCAAATCGATTACCTAAGGACGCCATAAAAAATGCAATTCAATTTGCGAAACCAATATCGAAATTGGAGCAGCAGGAGGGGGAGGGCTAAGAAAACAAATCATTGAATATGCCACGCAAAATGCAGAAACATTTCACGCATTGTGACGTGACAAACCCACGAAAGGCGGGGTGGTGTCCAAATGGTCAAGTGGTTGCCGAGGATTGAGCGTGCTGACATCCATTAAATGGAGGTCAATGCAATGCATGTTTGACGGGGGGGGAACCTGGCACCAATCAGTATTATGGCCGAATGCAATTTGGATTTAAATTGAATGGCCCCAAAAGTCAAGTCATGGCGCTGACTTCGCTGATTGGTACTAAAACTTGAGCCCCAAACAACATACCCGCTCATTGTAGATCTCCATGAACGAGGCCTTGAGCACGTAGTTGACATCCTTGCGATTCTTAATCAATTGGAAGAGATACACAAACGAACGGAAGATGAGGCCATGGCGTGGATCCTTGGGATTCGGTTTGCCAACGAACTGGACAAGATACAAGAGAGAGCAAAGTCACAAATTTCCTTCAGGATGTACCCTCTAACTCACCAAATCCGGGGGTCCTGTCAGCGTATGCGTTTTGCCGGAGCCCGTTTGGCCGTAACAAAATGCCGTACAACTGAATCCCTCGATCCCCATTTCTATGATGCGCTTGATGCCCGAGTAGTCTAGGATGTCCTCCTGTGTGGCTCCTGGCTCGAAGACCACATTGTAGGTAAAGACGCGAACACTGTCCCGGTTATGCGACTTCTTTTGGCCCACATCGTGACCCTCCAGCTGGCAAGGACTTGACATTAATCCAGGTTACAAGATGTCAAGTGAAAAACATACAATAACCTGTCCATTGCCGGGAAACTGCAGTGTTGATCCATGACGATCTCGTTTCTCCTTCTCGTTCAGTGGACGCACACGCACAACCACATTGATGTTGTCCTCGGGCGTGGAGCACTCTTCGCTGCCCGTGGACTTGGAGGCCACGATTTCCAGGGTGTCGGCACTACCAATCCTAGGGGGAAAGTAAGTACCTCGGGTCATTATATGCTAAGGGATTGCTATAAAATATTCTTTCTGACCCAGCCCAATAAACCAATTAAATAATAATTATAAAATTTAATTCCTACAATATATAAGGCTCAGCTTTTCCATATGGTATCAAGCAGCTCCCAAACTTGGAACCGCACAATCCACAATCACAATTAATCAATCAAAGTGAACCTAGGCAAGGCTCCCCTATTGTTTTATGGAATCCAATTGTTGTGGCTTCTGCGAATTCCCTGAATTTGTGTGGAATTGCCTTGAACTTGATGGAGCTCTGACGTTGAGGGGCCTATAAATAATAGCCAAGGTTAAGGGTGGATGGCAGCATGGCTCAGTGCTTTTTGGGGGTTTTTCTTTCGGTTTCATTGCTGCCGCCCCCTAATTTCACACTAAGTCGCAATTAGTTTACCAGAGGTCACATTTCAATTGGATTAACAAATTCGCTTCAATGGAATTTTATTGCTCCCTTGCCGCCTTATGGAAATATGTATGTAAATATAGGGGCCCTAAATTATTGATTCAGATTTCCACAAGTTTTTGTTTTACTTGTGTTTTGCCAACCCCGCAATTATCCAGCTTATTTTGTGGTAAAGAACGAATTGTTTCCAATACAAACAGTTTATTGAACTGCAAATAGGGCCGGACAACGCGGCGTATGTGCGATGTGCCATCATCATCTTGGCGTGATTGTGTGTGCGTTGCACGGAGCTGACATTTAACTTTTTCACGTAAATGACTTGTTAAACATTCATGGCCTAATGGCCATACTACCAAACACACTACCTACCATCCACGAATATTAATCAGACATGAGTTGGGCCTGCCGTGTGCTCTTGGTAAATATTTCAGAAGGCGCCAATAGCAAAGAATTAACACGAACCCCTTGGGGAGCGGCGGCGACGGCGTCTTAAGTGCTTAGTGCTAAGAAAAGTTCAATCAACTTTTAGTGGTCTAGCCCCTGCTTAATAATTAATTGCCCAATATATATTTTAGGATCGAAGTAAGTAGCTTAAAAGTTGTAGAACATTTTTAATTGGTTTATTAACTCATCCCTTAACCAAATTCAAACCAAGTGCGGTTTCAATCAGGCTTTGTTTGGGGTAACTATATATTATTCAGTCTTTCTGGAAGGATAATCGCTATCCAGTTTGTTTCAAGTTGTTTCAAGTTAAGTTTCCCTTTCAGAGACCAATAATTTCCTTTGTCCATACAAGATACTATATATGTATATAATTGGCCTGCCATTAGCATATTTGTAAGCCTGGGTAAATAGAAGCCTACTTGACAGCAATGTTAATATTAGCATGAAACAAATATCAAATAATTGCTCAGCGCCGATTTGAAAGCAACGAAAATATGGGTTTTTCTCCGTGTCACTTGTTTGCGAATCAAATAAAGCGTAGAGCGGAACTCTCACTTTTATTTCCCAGTCTGTGGACTGTGGGAGACACATTTATTAGCCATGCAAAAGTTTAGGCAACGAAATGTCAGGCTTGATTATCTTTGGGGGCGTAATTATGACCTAACTCGCTGTGTGCATGCCACAAAAATCCATACTCTATATTGTAGTTCATAGGTTTTTTTCTTCCAAACTGAAAAATACGGGCCACTACGCACGCGAATTCACTCGCGGAGTAAATTCGCTTTTGGGCAGGTCCGGAAATTTAGTTAATGTATAGCAATTCCCAGACCAGATCTAGTTGTATACCACATACATACTTATATATATATATTTAATAAATATTATTTATGTCTAGTAGAAAGGGGCACTGCCAATTCCAAAAAGTGTGTCGTCCATCATAAGGCTATCAACGCATTCATTAATCAAAAGGCTGAAACACATGCGTGCTCCAAAATAATTATAACGCTGCTGGGATTAATCGTGTGGTATCTAAAAAAATAGAAATAATAACTCCTGGTTCCATATACACTTTATTACCAAATGACATAGGTGCCAATTGCAATCCTAAGTATAAGTAACTTCTCAGAAAGATGAGCAATAAAATTACACGTGTTTTGCTGGCCTAAATAATTAGATTTCAAACTTTCATTATAACAACTGGAGCAGAGTACCCACATTACGTTCCTGAATAATTGATGAACCTTCCGGAACTTAACCCACTTGCCGAGGCGCGGCAAGGAACTGGGGGTCCTTAACCTTAACTCCGTTGTGCGGAGACCGAAATAAAAACTATCATAAATATGTCACTTTCGCTCTCAACTCCGGTCATGGGATAGGCCAGGACACATACTCGTACTCGTGCATTCGGCGGCGGGCGGACTTCAATATGCTTTAATTGCAAAATCGATTTGTGTCGTGCTCGCCGCGGACTCAACCCCTCAGATCTTTGGCGATACTTGCCTTCTTTTCGTCCGCCCTTCCTGCCTAAATGGAGGCTAACTGCTCGTCGTCCGCTTGTCTGTCCGCGCCCGTCCACCTTCTGCTTGATTGCCTGTCCTGGCCGGACAGTTTCCCTGTCTGTCTCTCCCTGGGATTATTGTGCGTGGTCATTATGGTTTGGTCGGTGGCCTAACCCCGCTTTCCTTTCCTTTTCGCCTCGAGTTGCCTGGGTTTTTAATGGATCGCCGATTAGGGGTGAGCTAGCTACTTACTCGTGGCCTGTCGTGTTATCATTACCCCCGCCTCCGCCTCCGATTCCGCTTCGATTCCCGTCCTGCCAAATGGGTCTGATGCAAATTAATACATTTCCTCAGTACCGCCCATATAGACGCATTTAATATATAATTGCCTTTATTACGACTTTGGCCAAGGCTTTACAATGACGGGGGAGAGTTTAATAATCATGGGCCTATCGCTATTAAAATTCCAAAAATACACGTACAGTAATCAATAACTAAACTTTTATTGAATTAAAGTACCTTAAAGTTAGTTAAGGAACATCGATTACTAAAACTTTTGAAAATTCTATGAGTTTAGAATTAGTTTATGGGTTTTGAGTTAGTAAACTTGGTTTGGATAATTGTAAGAAGGTTATAACTATTATAATTTAACCTTTTTTTTAATAAACTCTCTCTCTTATTTTTTAAAAGCGTCTAAAAGTATGCACTAAAGTCATAGAAATTCTTTAGCTTTTTTGTTGCCTACTTTTTGACACAATTTTAATTGATTTCAAATCTCCTGATCAAACCTCTTTGATACTATTAGAGTCTAAGGACATGAATATCAATAGTAGGTCTCCACTGTCCACAACTTATCGCCTATTGATTACGGTGGGAAGCATCGCAATCCTTATCCCCCACTTACTCATTCTCGCGTGAACGTAGAAAATACGGCGTATTCCGGGAACTACCGCCTCCTCCTCCGCCGCCGCTGCCGCTCCCGGTGCCTCCGCTGCTGCCCGTTCCCTTCTGCGGACTCAGACGCCGCATGCCGTTGGTCAGGCTACGGGATCGGGGCACACTGCTGCTGCTCCCTGAGCTCTGGCGCTGGCCCTGGCCGGTGGACGAGGGCGCCTTCCGGCTGCCACGAGAGCCGGCTACGGGCGCCCGACCGCGTCGACTGCCCGAGGTGCCGGCACTGTCCGCGCTGCTGCCGCCGCTGCTGTTCAGGTGCGGTACACTGGAGGCCCGACGTACCATGGCCACCGCCTAGATGCGACCAGCTAGGCAGGATAAGTGGGCTCTTGTTTGCTCGCCGCTCGGATGTCCCGTGGACATGGCAAAATGTGCGACGCGACTCACTACGGGTGACACGCACAGGTCGCGGGGTAATATTCAAAAGTGCCTTTCTGCCTTCCGCGTTTCCGGATAACCTCGCGCCGCAAAAACTCAACACGAACTGGCTGGCCAAGTTCACCAGAGTAGCCTTTTTTATTCCAGCCATCAGATTTATGGTAATTTCTACGCACGCACACCACCGACCACTGACCACTGACCAGTGGCGGCCGCCACCCCCGCCCGGCACCACCTGTAATTGGACATTGTTGTGGTTGTTGATTCCACTCGCCAAAGGCAGCTCTCGCTGCGAGTCGCTGGTGCGACTCCTGGCCATAATAGCAATTAAATCAACGTGCTGTTGGTAAACAAACATGGTCGGGTGGATGGTTGGTTCGTTCGCTGGCTGCCAGGATGACCCCACCACTGACCCTGGCGCCATTCGTGCCCATTCATCGTGCGCAACTACAACAACATTGGCTGGCTAGCTAGCTTGTCGTGGCTTATTTGCATTTACTTTGGCATAATCAGAGTCGGGAACGTGGAATTCCTTTTGCAGGATATTGAGCCACGAGCCGGGACGGCTGGGTTAACCCATTGTTCACTGTTATTTTGGGATTTATTAAGGGAGTTCCCCGAAATGCGTATGCTTGAGAAAGAGTTCTTCTGCAAGTTTCCCCAGAATTCCGAAGGACTTTCGTTGGGACTCTTAATGAATTGCTATTAAATTCATAAGTTACTATTCATTCATCACTGCCAAGGCTTTTTGAAAAGGTTGGAAAATTAATTTAAAATCTGTTAACCTTTGTAAAAATTATAATTTAATTACATCATTTAAATATTTAAAGAAATTATCTCTATATGTATATTTACAACTTTTTAGGAGTTTTAAAATTAAATTCTTTCCCTAGTAAAATGTTGAGAAGTCCCTGGGGATTAAAAACCTTTTTAATTGCTGTCCAAAGGTATGCAATATAATCCCTTATGTTTCAATTTTAACGCAAATTGTTCATTATAATTTTAGTTAGAGATTAAAATTACGTTTCCTATTTTAAGAACACAATAAAATATAGCAAACAATTCAAATCATTATAATTTGTATTAGAAAATGTAAATATTTAAAGATAATTATTTTTATACCTTTTTAGGGGCTCGAAAATTAAATTATTTTTCGAATAATATGTTTAGAATCATTAGGGTTTAGAAAACTCTTAAAAATGCTGTCTAAAAGTATGCAATACAACCGTTAACTCTTTGATTTCAATGTAAATTGTTGGCTATAATTTATATTTTAAAGTTTAAATCTTTTAACCTTTTTAGGGGTTCGAAAATTAAATGTTTCCAATATTTTTAGTTAGGAATTTAAAATATTTTAAAATGCTGTCAAAAAATATGCAATACAATCTTTTAGGTATCGGATTCAATGTAAGTTGTTCGTTATAATTTACATTAGAACGTTAAAATATTTAAAGATACATAGTTATATTTAGACTTGTTTACGGATTTGTAAATTAAATCTCTCGAATAAAATGTTAAGTGTCATTAGGGATTAAAACCTTTTAAAATTCTGTCTTAAAATTAAAGTAATGCAAATAAATGGTAGTCTCGATTTCAAAAGTAAATCGTTAGTGTTTGTGGGATCAAAGTTAAAGTATACATATTTAGCATACTTTCAGACATTTTAAATGATTTTAAATCCACAACGATATAATCTAATAACCCTCGCTTAAGAACTGAATATCAAAGAGTTCTTTCCCCTCCCAATTAAGTTAAGATCTATCATCAACTAATGAATTCCATCTTTTTTTAGAAACCCTCGCCCCCCATATAGCCTTGTTGATTACCATATGAATGGATGAACCAACATTAGCCCCATCCCTGGAAGCGACCCAACAAATTACGACAATTAGTTTTTGTTGTATACGTCTCTCACATGGATGCGTGTGGTTTTATTTCTCTCTCAATCGATCGCATTCAGATTTGCAGTTACTTTTCGATTGTGATTTTTGTATCTAATCGTAGTCATTACGTGTATATTTATTATGTAAATTTAGTTATGATCTATGCTTGGGGACTGCTATTTATAAGTAAAGGCCCTTAGTAGGCCTAGGTGCTTAATGGGATCGGATCTCTCGCGTACTCTATTTATTTTACAAGGTGCATACGGCGCGGTATGCACATCTTTATATTTACACACGATGTTAGTACAAATCGAATTAGATATATATATATATATATATAACTATATATAGGCTTGTCGCAGATATCTGAATTAGCATTAGCTTAGCTTAGGCTCCCTCCGCGGAGAGCATCTTTGAGCCTGGGGTTACACATCATTCTCGATCCTTCTTTCTCGATCTTTATAAATATATATAGAGTGTATTTCTTACTTTTTTTTTGTTTAGTAGTTTTTTTTTTAGATACGATATAGATATTCCTCGTGCCCAGCTGATTACCGGAAACAAGCGACTTTATGTTGTTGTTTTTATCAATTAATAAGCGTAATTCATTCTGTAGTGGGGTTTGTTGTAGTTATAGTTGTATATTTGTGGCTGTTGTGAGGAGGAGGATGCCTAGCTTCACTGGGCATTCGCGCCCTGGTAGATGCCCTCGGAGTACTTCGGCCGGCACTCGGCGCAGAACCACTTGCCCTGCGGCGCCACCATTATGCCCACGCACTCGAAATGGAACCACTCAATCAGACAGTTGTCCCCGTCGCAGGCGATCATCTCGGAGACCTCGTCGTAGGGGCAGCGACAGTAGCAGTACACCGATTCGCCCTCGCGGGCGAGACGTGCTCCGGCCGGCGGCCGGATGGGGTACCGGATGTTGTTGGCCTTGAAGTACTGCAGCGTGGCAAAGCCAGGATTGGGCAGCAGGGCTGGCGGAATGGGTTGATTGAAGGCCGTGGCCGCTGGCGGCGGCGGTGGTGGTGGCTGCACCGGCAGAGTCACCACCGGGGGAGCTGCTGGCAAGCTAACGGATGGCGGTGCTGGTTGCGGGGCTGGCACCAAACTGGTCACATTGACCTCGACATCCTCGTCATCCGAACTGCTGTCGCTGCTGTCCGTTGGCGGAGCCGTGGGCAGCAAGCTGGGACGGATCTTGAGGGTTGGAATGGGTGGCAAGTGATCCTCTCGATACAGCTTCTGGCGTTTCGCGGACCGCGATCCGCCCGTGCCCAGCATCGTTCGCTGCCTGCTTCTCTTCCGCGACGATCCGGCCGGCGTTCCGGTTCCGCCATTGCTATGCGAGTGGGAGTGGTGATGGCCGCTGCTGCTGTTGTTGTTGTTGTTATTCCTACTGCGCTGCTTCGGCGGCGTCGGCAGATCCTCCTTGGCCCAGGTCAACTGTGGCGGCGGCTGGGGCTTAATCAACTGCATTCCGACCTGCAACGGCGGCGCCAATATGGCGCTCATGTTCTCGTCATCGCTGGTATAGCCATAGAACTTGTTGGGTCTTCGCTGGCGCTTGGAGCGCTTCAGCTGGCCATCGGCATCGGAGCAGCTGCTGCCCTCACTCATGGGCGTAACCGAGGGCTGTAGATGGCGATGGGTTAGGGGCGTAACGGGAAACAGAGGCGACTCCTGATGGTGATGCGCCGCCGGCACAGGAGTGGGTGGCTCTAGGGGCGCCACCATTCCGGTCATTGTCGACACTCCCGGCATCCCACCCACGGGCAACGGCGCGGTGGCGACCATTGGCGGCATCTTGCCCGACTTGCACGTGGACTTCCGCTCTCGCTTCTTTTTCTTGTTCCTCACCCGTTCCCGCTTATCGGCAAAGGCCAGGGCCTCCTCCGGAAGCGAGGGCGTCGACGGACGACTGTTCTCCACAATGTCGTAGTTGTTGCTCGGCCCCAGCGGTGCATGCTCCGCAAGGAGAGCCTCGCGCTTCTGCGTTAGCAGCTCGTTGGCCAGCTTCTGGGGATGTGGGTCGTAGAACTCCTCGTCCGTGTCCGAGAAGGCGGTATCAAAGTCAGACTCATTGTAATTCGGCGGTTGTGGAGACAGCGGAGCGGGGGCTGGATTCTCACTATCATTAAGGGACGTCACATTGATATCCACCTCCTCCTGACCACGCTCACTGGGCTCGCCCTTCGTCAGCGACTCGGCGCTCTTCTTGTGCTTCAGCGACTTCTTGCGAGCGCGCTTCTGCGGTGATCCTGCTGGCGTATTGGAGCTATCCGAGTCGTCAGAGTCATCGCTGGAGCTGCTGCTGTTGCTGGAACTGCAGCTGCAATTGGTGCCGCAGGAGCAGCTCGAGGAATCCGAGTCGGAGGAGCTGGAAGAGCTTGAACTGTCGCTATCGCTAGAGGCATTCGCGCCGACGCCGCCAGGTCTTTTGCCAGCGGATTTCAGCGGAGATTTCTGCTTGACGGGTGGCGTGGGTGGAGGAGTGCGGTGCAGCTTGCAGTAATCGTGATCCGACCAGGCCACATGAAGCTTTGCAGGCTGCTGATTGAGACTATTGGTGGCAGCAGTTTCCTCTTCTTTTACTTCAGGTAGCTCTTCGGTAATGGCCGCCGCCGCCTGGTTTTGCAGGAGATTTTTCCAAATGGAGACATCCATTTCCTCTTCATCCTCCTTTTTGGAATCGCCTTCTTCTTGCGGTTTGTCGGTGTCATCCTCCTCAGCCTTGACTTCTTTTGGGGGACTTTCAGCTGCTGGCTTTTCCTTGTCCTCCAGCTTGGGCTTGCCATCCATTGTCTCGTCGCCGTCGCTTTCGGAGGATGGTGACAGCATCACCTTCGGCATGTCCAGATCATCCACAGAGGAGCGCATTGGCAACGCTGCTGCTGGCTGCTGCTCCTGGTGGCTGCTTGGCGGAGCATCCGAGTCGCTGTCATCGGAGCTGTCCGACTCCGAGAGATTGGGCGCAATGAGATTGAGATCCTCCAGCGATTCCTTGCTACGCTTGGATTTCTTGCGCCGCTTGCGATTCTCAGACTTGCTGGCGCCAGGCGAATCCTTTGCGGACTCCTTGTTATTCTCGGAATCCTCGTCCTTCTTCTCCGTTTCCTTCGCTTCGCCGACAGTCGAGTGTTTTGCCTCAGCAGCCTTGGCATCCGGCGTTACCTCGCCCTCGCCCTCCTCCTCGCCCGACTCCTTCTTTATGGTCTCCTCCAACTTCTGGACAGCTTCAGCTGTCGGCGGGATCAGAGCCTCCTGCGGCGGTTCCTTTGCCACATGACTGCTGGCGTGCTTCAGGAGCAGCTTGCGCGACACAAACTTCTCTTCGCAGCCCTCCTCGGCGCAGGCGTAGCGAAAGTCGCCCGCATGCATCCGCTGGTGAACCTCCAGGAAAATAGCCTTGCTGAAGATGAAGCCGCACTGCTCGCACGGGAACTGCACGGGCGGCACGCAAAAGTGATAGACATGGCGCCAGCGCTTCTGCAGGCACCGCTTGCAGCTGGCGCTCTCGGTGCCGTGCTTCCAGAACAGATGCTTCGAGATGTCCTGCTTGTTCCGATAGGCGATGCCGCAGCGATAGCACAGATGCAGCAGCTTGTGCTTCCACACGTGCGCCGATAGCTTCGCCTGGCTCTGGCAGTCCTCCAGACAGATGTCGCACGCCTGGTGCTGCTTCCGCAGATGCACCATCAGCCGGAAAGCGGAGGGCAGCGGCGCCACCTCGCACAGGCAGCAGCGGAACTTGAGGTCATAGATGCTGCCGCCCACCGCGCCGGGACAAATGTGACACAGGATCTCGCTGTAGCTGTAGAAGTTCATCTGGCACATGACGCACGCAATGTTCGACTTGATGTGCATCCGCCGGTTGTGCGTATACAGCTCCTTGTGCGTGGAGGTCACAAAGCGGCAGGTGAAGCACTCGTAGATCCGTTCGTTGAAGTGCTCCGCATAAATGCCATCATCCACGCTGCAACAACTGGACGAATTCAGATACTCCTCCTCCAGGTGGGGCAGGAAGCTCTTCAGCCGGGCCACAATCGTCTCCGCGTACAGCTCCTCGGCCGTTATGCTGTCCACCGTCGCCGTGAATCGGTGCTGAGCGATCAGGTGCAGCACCAACTGTTTCCCATTGACCGCAATCCGCCGCGCATGGTTGCAGTAGAGACACGCGGAGTACACCGATTTCAGGCACAAGCGCACAAAGTCCACCATTGAGAAACGGTCCAGCGGCCGGTCCAATTGCAGATCCACCGTTTCCGTTTCATCACCAGCCACCAGTATGCCATCGGCAGGCGGTGCAGGAGGAGCGGAAGTGTGCAGAGCGAGAGCGGGATGCGAAATGGCTAGCGACTGACCTTCCAGGCCTGGCTGCACAGTTGCCGGTTTTATCAGGGATTCCTCCAGTGACTTGTCTCTGCTTTCCTCGAAACTAGGTCCATTCAAGCTCTCATCTATGTCCATGCAATCACTGCCAAGGCTGTTGCGACGCTCTGCATCGGGCCGATCTTGAAATTCAGTGATCACAGCGGGGGGCGGCGGGGGTTCGGGCAGGTTAATGTGATTGTGATGGTTGTTGGTGTTGTTGTTGTGGGGCGATGCAGGCGGCGTCAGTGACCAGCGACGCTGCTCGTCGGGCGGTGGCTGCTGCTGATGCTGCTGGTGCTGATGCTGCTGCAGTCGAGCCTCCGCCGCCTGGGCCATCACATTATCCACCTCGCCTTGGGCCATTATAACCTTTCCCTTCTTTTTCGTTATGATGTCGGCTTTCGTTCGCTCGATGTCCAGCTTCGTGCGTTCTAATTCCGCCAGAACTCTGTTTAACTTGGCCGCGGGAGAGTCATCCATACTGAGAGCGGGCGGAGGACCCGTTGGAGGTAACGGTCCAGCAGCTGCTGCCTCGGATGCTGGCACATCCTCGATCGCTGGCGCCATTTCCTCTGACGGCTGCGTAATATCCATCTCCTCCTCTTCCGTGTCGGTGCTGGTTATATCAGAATCCACAGACTTCTGAAACTCCTTGGGTACCCGCAGCATGATCTTGGGCACAACCAGTTTGGGAATGGGCGGCGCTGGAGGCTCTTCAACGGGCCCAGGCGCTGGAACTGCAAAAGAACAAAGCATAAAGATGAGGAAATCTTTTCTGAATGAAAGGAAACCTGTGCCACTTACTGTTCTCCGCTGGGTGAAGGTGCTGAGCATGTGGCTGGAACTGCTGCTGCTGATCCATCACCGGTTGCATCGCTACAGGCGCCGGTGGGGCAGGCAGCTGCCTTGGCATCCTCTTGCGCACCTTGGCCACCTTCCGTTTAGTCAGCCGACAGCTGGCGGCATGGCCGCCCTTCTGGCCACACTGGGTGCACGGCTGCATGTACTGCGCGCAGTCGTGATCCTCGAAGTTGGTGCCCACCAGGAAGGTGGCCTGGCAGGTGCAACACATGACATTTGAGGGGCGATCCCTCTTCTCCATCAGCATATTAAACCCATCCATGGTCACGTGCTGCTGTTCGGTGTCATGCTTGTTCTCCAGATGCAGCGACAGGTCCTCCGCAGTGCGAAACACATGCGAGCAGAGCAGGCAGTAGTAGCGCTGATGCGTGTCCCGCATGTGCACGAAGAAGCTCCAGCACTGGAAGATAAAGGTGCACAGTCTGCAGTAGTAGTACTGCTCCAGCGCCTTCACGGCGTCCTTGCTGGTGGTTTTGGCGATGGTGCTGCTGGTGGCACGGCCACGGCACAGGGCCTGATGTTCGTTTAGCTGTTGGAAACTCTCGAACTCAAAGCGCAGACTGCACTTGGCACAGCTGAGGAATCGATTTTCTGAGGGGGATGCAATCAATGGACCCACATTGGTATTGCCCTGGAGGCGTTGCAGGAGCAGCGAGGTCTCGTCCTTGAGCTGCAGATGCTGCTGCTGCTCCTGCTGACTGACGGAGGAACTTCTGCTGCGCCCGCGCCTTATAGAAAGCTTCAGGGTCGGCACCCTGGCGGCACTCTGCTCAGTCTCCGGATGATCAATCACCAACTGTGGCTGCGACGCGGAGCTTATAGTGCTGCTCCCGCAGCTGGTGGTCCTGCTGCGGCTCCTGCGAACGGGCAGGACCAGAGAGAGTGACTGCTCCTGCGGAGCTGCTGCTGTCGGCTCTGCATGATCGTTGGTGCCAGTGTGGTTTGTTATCACAGACAGTTCCTGGGGCTCCTCTGGCTCCATTATTTCATCTCCTTCCCGCTGAATCTCCTCGGCATCCACCGTTTCCTCATCTTTGTGTTCTTCCTTCGCAAATGGATGGTCTCCGTTCAGTTTGATCGGCGGCACGACCTCGGAAGGAGGTGGAGGAGGAGAAGCAGTACCCTTGGCCTTACCGCTCTCGCCCAGATGTTCCTCTTCCGACTCGGACTCAATCTTAATGACACCGCTATTCGCTTCTCCATTTTCGCTACTTGGAAAATCCACATGATCCAGATCCATCGTTAGAGAAGGTGAATCCACAGTGTCCGATCCCTCCAACAGAAATTCACGTGTGGGTTGCGGGGTCTTTTCTTGAACTGCATCCATCTCCTGGTCGGTGGCGGAAACGTCTGCATCAGCTGAAGGTTGAGACACCGACTCATCCTCCTCCTTTTCCTCTACCTCCGCCTTCTCCTCTATCTCCGCCTTTTCCACCTCATCTTCACTCTCTGGAACTGGGCTCTTGGAATCCTTAAAAGACAGAAACTCCTCCTCAGGTCCGCTCTCCGGGTCCGTTTCCAGATCTATAACAGGCGGGGGCGTCACTTCGGTCTTCACTTTGACATCCGATGGGCTTTCATCCTCTGCAGAGATTCTGGGGGATTCGACAGGCTCTTGTTTAACAGACTCAATGGATTCTACACCTGGAGATGCTGCTGTTTTGCTCTCTAGCTCCCTCTCTTCACCCGAATGGATAGGAGATTCCTTTGCCTCCTCGGCATCTTCCATAACGGATGCTGAGGCATCGTCTTCCGTCCCATCTCTTGACTCTTGTCTATCGCTGCTGCTGCCCTGGCCATTTGCCAGGGTTAAGTCTATCACGTCATCGGTGCTCTTTTTTCGCTTTCCATCGTCAGCGTCGGCGTCGGCGGTGGCGTCGTTGTTATTCTCGCTCGCGGTCTCCTCCTTCGCCGCCAGGCCCAGCGCAGGATGACGATCCTCGAAATCTTCTTCCTCGCTGCAGGCAGCACCCGCACATGCACCAGCTCCCGCCTCCGATCCCGAGCCAGTGTCGGCGTCCGCTCCTCCTGTTCCCACCACTTCTCCAGCATCTTGGTTAGACGTTAGCTTGGTTTGTTGCTTATCCAACGCCTCCATCATATTTGATGCATTCACACGCTAAAAACCAAAAACAGAGCGTTAATCAATTAAACGCACTTCGAGGGGCGAAATGTTTATAGTTTTTTATTACCTTTGCATGCCGTTTGCGTTGAATCCGTTCCGGTTCTCGCTCTTTCTCCCTGTTATTACCGCTACGTTCTCAGCGCAACTGAAAGGGAAATGAAAATTTCTTTTTTTTATATTGCGAAATATTAGCATTGACATCTGTCCAAATATACGTTTATGCGGCTATAAAATACGCGTTTTTACCGTTCTTTAATCTACAGTTTTTGCCTGCATAAACATGGCAAGTTCTGCAACAGTAAAAAAAAGAAAAAAAAAAGTTACCGGTCATTCTATGTGTGCAGCCCTGGCACAAAAGCAAAATAGCAAAGCAAAATAATTGAAAATACCGAAATAAATGGTGGGAAAATGAAAAAAACAAAAGAGCAAGAGCCACTTTTCGCTAAAAATAAACGAATTTACTTAAAATATTCTTGGAATGATACCACAATCACATGTACAGCAATTATGCACGTTTATTTACCTGCTCTCCTCTCCTCCTGTGGCTCTTCTTCTTCTTGTTGTTGTTGTTCTTGCGCTGCTGCTGTTGCCGTTTTTGTTGTTTTTTTTCTCTCCTTTTTTTTTGCTTGCTTGTTGTTGTTGCTGTACTGGTCTTAGGTAGAATTTTCCCACAAAGCGCGGGTGAGAGACGAGCGACAAGAGCGGCAGCAGGCAACAGAGAGAGAGCAAACGGCGGCGAGAGAGACGGGCCGAAGGAGATGATTTTACGCGCGCAAACCGCAAAAGAGAACGTACCGCACCAAAACAACAACCGATTTCACGGAAGTTCGCTGCACAACTGAACCAAGAGACCGAAACCGAGAGATTTGCCCAGCGGATTGGCCGAGACTGAACAAGAACGGCACCCCCACCCCTCCTCGGAGTGGACGACCCTGCGCGCCCCCCGACGGGCGCTGTGCTTATACAATTTGCGCCTGGTTTCAATTGTTTAATAACACACAGAACCAGGACTCTCCACGCGTTGCGCAATATTATTTCGCAATAGCGAGAAATTGTTTCGCTTAATCCCGATTTTTGCCTTTTTGCGCGTCTCGGGTACGGGGTAACAAATTTTCTTCTTTTCGCACGTCGCCGTCCACGCTTCGCATTTTATATTCTGCTCACTTTGTTTGCGCTCCGTCCCACTGCGGATTGTGTGCAACACTTTGAGTATTGGTTGTGGACCGCGAATTGCGCAAAATAGCAGGCGAAAACGCTCGATTTACGTGAGAAATACAAGTTTTTAGTAATATTTTTCGCCTTTACAGCCATTGAAACACGCGCAGAAGCTAGGGATGGCCGACATTTCGATAGCTCGCGCAGCGTGCTGGTGTGACTGCCAACAATGCAACCCTGCTGGGAGCATCGCATCGGGTTCAGTGTCAAAATATCGATGGGCAGCGATTAATGGCTAAATGTGCTTTATTAATTAATTAACTATAGTAGTTTAAATAAGTAGGCCTTATAATTCCTCGAATTGGGATTAATTTTGTTGCTACTAGTGCAATTTGAAAGATTTCATTGATTACTCTTTCGTGCGTTCTGCTATCGATAGTTTCTGCCAGCCCTGAGTCGAGGTTCAGTGTCATTTCGATTTGACAAGCTCTTTCCGTTTCCTTTTCGCGTGAACGTCCAACATGAGAGCCAAGGGATTGGTTAGTATTTATCAAAAAAATGATTTAAACGATTGCATTTTGCGACTGAAATGTGTGCAACAGCGAGACAATCCGCCGACGCATGCATGGCAATAGTTGGAATTGGTTGAAATAGGCGACTTCTGTGTGAAAAAGCGACGTCAAAGATCAAAGTGTCGTGGACTGAAATGTGGCCACTTAACATGAAGTATAGGGGCACTATTAGCAGGCTAATATACATAAATAATGTAGTGCATAGCCCCAAGTTGTGGCCCTGCCAATGCAAGCCACTCAGGCAGTTGCAGTAAATTAATGCACAATTTCGCTGCGTCTCTGAAAACATAACCTAGAAAAAACAACCAACAGAACTGCCATGCGTGTGTTTGTGTATGCGGCGGCAAGCGCATTTGTTTACAAAGAGCGTTTCCACTAATCTATATCTATCCGTTGCAGTTGAAGGAGTACGAGGTCGTGGGCCGCAAGCTGCCCAGCGAGAAGGAGCCCCAGACGCCGCTCTACAAGATGCGCATCTTCGCTCCCGACAACATCGTCGCCAAATCCCGCTTCTGGTACTTCCTGCGCCAGCTGAAGAAGTTCAAGAAGACCACCGGCGAGATTGTCTCCATCAAGCAGGTGTACGAGACGTCGCCGATCAAGATCAAGAACTTCGGTATCTGGCTGCGTTACGATTCCCGCTCGGGCACCCACAACATGTACCGCGAGTACCGTGACCTGACCGTCGGCGGTGCCGTGACACAGTGCTACCGCGACATGGGCGCCCGCCACCGTGCCCGTGCCCACTCCATCCAGATCATCAAGGTGGAGTCGATCCCCGCCGCCAAGACGCGCCGCGTGCACGTCAAGCAGTTCCACGACTCCAAGATCAAGTTCCCTCTGGTCCAGCGTGTCCACCACAAGGGCAACAGGAAGCTGTTCTCGTTCAGGAAGCCCAGGACCTACTTCCAGTAGGTGTAGGATATCCCTGCTACCGATCGGAGTGCACTGCGTGCGCTTTCACCTATGACTTAGTGGATTTTTCAATAAATGAGAACGTTGAAGAGAGTAGTCTTTTGTGGAATCCTAGCTTTATTTAAGTTCTCCGCACGCGTAGATGACGATCTTTTGGTTCGGCGTTCCCGTCTTGGTGCCACAACGTTCCATCTTGCGCACAACCTCGGCGCCGCTAATGACATGACCGAAGACCACATGCTTGTTGTCCAGCCAATCAGTTCTGTTAAAGGGAAAAGGATTTAGTTTGGGATATTATAAAGCATAAGGATTGCAGTCTCACTTTGTGGTGCATATGAAAAACTGCGAGCCGTTTGTATTGGTTCCCGAGTTGGCCATGGACAGAGTTCCGAAACTGTTGTGCTTCAGGTTGAAGTTCTCGTCGTTGAACTTTTTGCCATAGATGGACTTGCCGCCAGTGCCATTGTTATTCGTAAAGTCGCCTCCTTGGCACATCTAAGGAACAAGAACGAGTTTTTATTAAAGGGAACTTGGGCTACGGGGCTAACCGAGCAACTTACAAACTCTGGAATCACGCGGTGGAAGGAACAGCCCTTGTAGCCGTAGCCCTGCTCGTGTGTGCACAGCTGACGGAAGTTCTCGGCCGTTTTGGGCACCACATCTGCCCGCAGCAGCATTACTATGCGACCCGCATCGTTGCCGCCAATTCGCACGTCAAAGAACACCTGTGGGTTGCGTTTCTCAGCCTTTTCAATAACGGCCGGTCCAGTCGAGGGCGTTTCTTCGACCTTCTCCGTTTCCGCGTCTCCTTCGGCCTGCAGTGTGGCGCCGGCATGCTTCTGCAACCAGTCATCGTCCGCCCAAACGGGCTTGAAACTGTCCTCCTTCACGCGCACGGGTTTGGCCAAGTTAACGCGAATCGTGCGGCCACACAACTCGGAGTCGTTCTGGAAAAAATGAGGCATGTAGTCCTATATACAAGGGTCAAAGGGCTTCCCTACTCACCATGTTATCTATTGCAGAAGCCGCATCCTCGCCCTGTTCGTACTCAATGAAGGCAAATCCCCGGTGCCGCTGGGATTCATAGTCCACCGGCATCTGGATGTCCGCAATGTCCCCAAAGGGTATAAAGGCATTGTTGAGCAGCCTTTCTGTGACCTCATCCGCCAAGCCGCCCACATATACCGTTCGCTTATCATTTGGCATGGCCAGAAGTGGTTAATTTTAATTGAATATTTTATTATTATTTTGTTTGTTTAATTCAGGTAAGTGTGACCGTTTGCTCATTTGTCCATAAGGTCGAAAAAGACTGGGATAACAGGGATATTTATTCCTCACCCCTCAAGTGGTCACACTGAAGCTCAGGAGGAAAATCGCAGCTTCTCCCTTTTCCGCCCTACTAGTAATTTTCCACTCCTGAAAATCCATGAGGTAAAACCGAGAAAATGCAACTATCTGTTAAAAGAAATGGAATATAAAGAAAACCTCTTAAAAGCAAAGAGCTTGCAATCCCGCCCTGCCAGACTACGACAAAAATCGCGCTCAAGACCCAGGGCTGCCACCTTTCACCAGTGACTATACATAGCTGCCAGCTACAGCACTCGGATTAAAACGTCACGGCCGTTGCGTTTTAAAATTATTTATTTATTATTATTGATAAGGCTAAACTAAGATTACGTTAACACTGCTCCACTCTCGTTGCCGCAAAAGCCATCTATGTTCGCGATGCAGGCGGAGCCGTTGAGATTTTGCACGCCCGCCAAGGGCCACAGGAGATGGAAGACGCTGAGACAGTAGCCAGGCACATAGGCGTAGGAGGCGTACAGGATGAGGGACATGCAGCTGCCGAGGAGGACGTCTGTGGAAGAGAAAGTGGAATGATTTTTACTCTATCCGTTAGTGCCAGGGGCCGGTGTTCTCACGCCGCGCCATGACTAAGAACCGCAAGCTGACCGAACGAACGACCGGCGTAGATAAGATATCGATGAGCAAAGACAATCACAAAGTGCGACAGCATTGACTGTGGGTTTAGTGCGGCGGGATATGTGTTTGGCGAGGACAAGTACTCACTGAGGAACACCTTCTCCCAGGGCTCACAGATGGCGATCTGTGTGTTCAGCTCGTAGAGCAAATACAGCCATTTCACATAGCGTTTGCATTTGGCATAATCCTCCGACAGCTTCTGGAACATGCTGAACTTTCGGAGCGATGGTGATGTGATGGTGATGGTGGGAGCGATATCAGGCGACGTATCGTCGGTTTCAGGGTGCGCGGCGAACTAACCCCGTTGCCGTCGTCGTCCCAGGTGAGGTGAGGCACCTGGTGCCTTCGTACCCTGTCCCCGTCATCGCTTATCATAAATGCGAGCCGTACACTACACGCTCTTTTTCTATAAGTACATATATACACACATTTTTCGGGCTGTAAACCAAATTAAATAGATTATATTTGCGGCAACGGCGTGTTTTTTTTTGCCGCCGGTTTTTGAAGGCGATAAAAATCAGTCCGTTCGGTTGGGCCTGCACTTGTAAACTGATAAAGCGATTCCGATTCCCTCTCGGCAAGGGGGATTGCCTCAGGCATTTCGATTTTGGGTTCGTGTGCTCTGAATCACACCATCAAACGGTGGCACTTGTACTCGCCAGGTGCTTTAAATGGGAAAGGGAAAGCAGGTAAGATTAGCAGAGGAGTGCTTAGGACCTGATTTTCTCGTAATCAGGCTTGTAACACCATTTTTATTAACCTTTGATTGTAATTTATGACGTATGGGGTGCTCTTTGGGGTTAAGGGAGCTGAACAAACCTCAGGATAAATCTAGTTATAAGATAAATAATATATATTACATCCTATACGATTATTTAACTATATTCTCTTAAAGAAATCTCATTTCTGATCCCATTATAGATATACAAATGTTTATAGATGATGAATCACACTGAAGTCAGTACTTAATGAGTAAGTAAACCCCCAAACTGAAGTGATTTCATATTATGTTAACCTAATCTATATAATAATACTAATAAGCTTTCATTTTATAAATAAAATATTACATTTTAATCGATATTTACACAAAAGGAATTTAGTTTCGTAAAAATATATACAACTAGGATACTTTTAAAGGTTCTTCACCTAAATAAAACCCAAAATCATTCTTAATTCCATATAGAATAAATATTTATAATATAAACGCCTTAAATCACACCCCCAGAGGCACCATGGACAGCAGAAACACCCACACGGAGAGCACATCGTTTACGTGTGCCTGCAGGTGTACCGCCACGCAGAACTCCACCGCTGCGTCATTGTTATAATGGATGCAGGTCGTCCGTATGCGTTCCGATATCGCCGCCAGATTGGTATAGGAAAAGTTAAGGGTGAAGCCGTAGAGCTGGTGGGGGAGACACAAGAGCAGGAAATGCGGGGTTAGTGATCGATTGGAAGATAGTGATTGATGAGCGAAGCAGCAGGAGATTGGGCAGAGTCATGACGAGTCGCTGATTACTTTTGCCTCGACAAGTTATCAATGGAATAGTCTATCTAACTATGTGTGAGTGATATATTTAGACCTGTCCTGTCTATCTAACTATGTGTGAGTGATATATTTAGACCTGTCCTAATTAAAATCATGAAAAGAAAAGCTTGAACACTGGTTTATGCTGAAAATTCTTGACAAAATAATAAAACAATTCGGTCACAAAGATAAGCAATGGTCATATAATCACGCTTATAATCATTTCACCAATGTTTAGCTTAACCTACACATTTTATATCGACCTTGTGAAATTCCTATTGGTTTGTCTGCACTAAAGTATTATCCTTAAAAATTAAATATTGTCATCTTTTTTTTGCTAAATATAAAGTTGAAGAGTTAAGCCGTGATTTGAGGCATTTATCATGTCTAAAAACTTGCTTTTTTGACACTATAATCCAGTTAATTATTGATTATATATAATATTATATTTATATATTATATAGACCACTAGCTTACCCTGTAATTGGGATACTCTCGCTCCAGCTGCTCGCTGTAAAGGGGCTCGTCATAACGACCTCGGGAAAAGGTGGCCAGGCTTTCCATGTCTCTCAGGATTTCCTGCAGACGCGGCTGAAAGGCTCTAAAGGAATTACATTTATTTAATAATAATATTAAAATATATATAAAATATTATATGATATTAATTATTATTAAATAATACCCACCGATTCCACACCGTCTTTCTTGTGGTGCGCCATGCACTTATCTTCTTCATAATCTTCCGCTCGATGTGCTTCTGCAGCTGACTGAGATCGTTGCTCCGCTTGTACATATAGTCCAGCTTCTGGACGCCACTCTGGGGGGCAGGAACGCGTCTACTAAAGAGTGGAAACCAGCAGGAGCCGTCCTGCAGATTAAAGTTTGTCATGCTGACGCGGTTTTCCGTTTGAATGTTGAAGAATATCTGCAAAAAACAGAAATAATGAATGGGAACTTAAAGATTAAGGATTTCTCCCTCTCACATTGTGTTTTCCCACCAAGCAAAAGACGCGTCTTAGTGGGCAGTAGACATCCTGCAGTTGATAGCGCTTTCCCGAAGCTGGGGACACCAAGAAGAGCTCGGCTGTCTCTGGCTGGCGGAAGAGCACAAAGGAGCACTCGCCATGCGGACAGGCCACGCCCAGCATAAGCCAGCACTCCAGACCCAAGGATAGCAGATAGTTGCAGAGCAGGACACCCAGATCCTTCACTGAACACCAGGTGCTGTCCAGCAGTGTCTGATTGTCCAGCCAAACGCCACGGAATCCCTGGCAGGGATCATAGGTACGCAACTGACTGAGAAGTGACACAAAGCGACAGGAACTCTCCACGGGATTCTCTCCACTGGCCACTGCCGGCGGCAGGGGTATAGAGTCCAGGAGCCTTGTCAGGCACACCCTCTTGCCCTGGGCCGTACACACCAGGGGTTCGACGTAACGCTGCGGCTGCGGCAGGAGTTGCAGGAGCTCTAGCTTCCTCTCGCCAAGATAATGCTGCAGTTCCGGCATCTCGGCACAGGCCAGGGCACTCGAGTGCAGCGGCATTAGGTCTCCTTTACTCGGCTCAATGCTCAGGTAGAACCACAGATGCACTGCCTCCTTGAACTCGGGATACTGATCGGTGGACATATTGGTCACAGAGTCGATTAAGGGACGCTTGTAGCCCACCAGAACCTTGGGCATGGACAACTCAATGCAACCCTCAAACTAGAGATTCAAGGGGTTAGATCTTGGTTGCTAATCCCGGCAGATGCACTCACCTTTCGACTGACCAGGAGACTGTTGATCGGCACCCGGAACTCGCCCAACCAATTGCACTGAACGCGCTGGTACAGATCGGACGCCTCGTCGCTGTACTGCTGCTCGATGAGTTCGTCGAACAGGGTGATCTTGAGATCCTCGCGCAGATCCCCGAACTGACTGTTGATCTGCAGTTGCAGTTGCTCGTTCCAGGTGGGATTGCTGCCTTCGGCCGTGCGACTCCGGCACAAACGCTGGCCATAGCTCAGCGTCACAAAGGGTCGGACATTGGAGTACATGAGAGCTGGAGGAGGAGATCAGGGAACAATTGGAAATCTCTGGTAAACTGTGGCAGAACTAAAGGTAGAGGTACCCACTTTGTGTCACAAATAAACTGGTGCTCATGTCGCCACCAGCGCTGGAGCGCCGTTCATTGATGTTCAGGATGTGGCGACTTCGCACGGGCACCCCAGTGGCCCTCACCACATGCAGCGAAACGTTAAAGTGCTGGTAGAGATCATGCATGGACTGCTGGCCAGACCACATCGGTGGATCGCGTGGCAGGGAATCAGGTTGCTGCTGGAAAAAGGTGCAAATGGCACGCCAAAGGGCCGTCCATCCGGTGGCGGATGCGTGATCCGAATCCTCGGCCAGCAGGAGCAAGGGAACTGGCGTCTGTAGGGTCTTCGCTCTTCTGGCACTCTGACTGCTGATCACCTCGTAGAGCAGCTTCAGGTACTTCCGGCCTCGATGCTTGTGAAGATCAATGGGATTCCAGTAGGTTCCTTGATCCAGGAGTTGACCCAAGCCCTGGTTATCTGGCAGCGGCTCCTCCTCGGTGATCTCGTGCTCCAGGGCGGGCACAAAGCGCAGCTGCTTGGTGTGCAGATTCCGTTGTTGATGGCGCGAGCGGAGCAAATGGAGTCGTCTGTTCTCCAGAAGCGTTTCAATGGCACAGAATTGGAGCTGCTGCTCCACGAAAATTAGGGGTGGCAGGCTTCTCCTGATCCTTCCGTAAGGTGCTCTTGGAGTTACCAACTCCTTGGAAGCTTCAGGCAATGGGCGAAGCTTTGGGGAGATCAGAGTTTGACGCAAGGCAACCGGAAGTCTTTGTACGTCATCGAGGTGGTGTTCACCACCCAATCCTTCAGTGGAGCGATAGTCGTAGAACACATAAACATCGCCCGCCAGTTGCGTGGAGGCTGAGGAGGAAGTGCGGAAACTTAGCTTCTCTTGGACTGCATCTGTCTTGGAGCTCATCAACAGGGGCGTGCTCATCTGGGCCAGGCGGCGACTCCTGGGCGTCAGCGTGGATTTCTCATAGAGCTAAGGGGTATTTATATGTAAATTTAAATGTATTATTAATTATTTACAGAGAAATATAACTTAGGAGAGTGCGTAGCTAAGAAAAGTAAGAACTCTAGATCTGTGAGCTGGAGGTCCCCTGTTTAATCCTTGTGAGTATTAAGCTCTACATTTGCATTTATTCTAGGAAATATTAAATTAAATATAGGAATAATAAGTAAGAAGCTTAAAAGATGATATTTACTAAAATCAAAAGATTTATTATCATTGATTTTATAGTATTTAAATATATATCTTTAAATCGCTCTTTAAACCCTGAATATTAATATGAATAAAGATCTAATCCATAAAATGAAATAATAATAATGTAATATTAAACAAAAAAGAAATAGGAAGAAATAGTAAGTAGTAAGTAAGGAGATACACACAGTGCCAATGGCTTGTCTAAATCGACTAGCCTGGTGAAGTTGACTTAAAATATATAGCATACTTTATGGGGTCTAAAAAGTCTTCAATAATACCCATCTATAATTTAAATATCATAACCAAAGAAACTCCCAATTACCCACCCAAATATTCAGGTTTTCCGGGAGAGTCCGCTCCAGCAGCACTCCCATGCACTCGTTGATGCTGATCTGCAGATCCGGCTCCAAGCGATAGCTCCTGGTCTGACCCACGAACTCGCCATCTAGGAAGATCTTGAGGAAGTAGTTACGAGCCTTGGGCAACTGGTCGCTGCCCGGAATAAAGATTCTGGCCGCTGCCTCATCCGCATGCAGGCGCATGACCTCCACAAACGGCTCTTCGGGATCCTTAAAGGCCTTATCGTACTCCTTCCTCAAGCTGGCCATGATCCGCTCGAACTGGGGCTTGCGAGGCGGCTTCGACTGGGAGGCGGTCTTCCTGCTCCTGGACCTTTGCTCGGTCCACAGGCGCAGGCGGGTGTAGAAGACCTCCAGTTGCTCCCGATAAATCTCCGCCAGGTCCGTCTCGAAACTCTCCTTCCAGGCGGAATAGGAGGCTTCCAAGTCGGGCGGATGGACTACGCGGAGGCCCAGTTGGAAGCGAGTGCACTGGAACTGCTGCTGGCGACGGAGTTCCTTCAGCTTGGCCCACTCCTTTAGCAGGCGCTGGAGGAGATTACGCTGGGCCGTCGACTCCGAGTAGTAGCGTTGCCGCAGCTGTTGGGTCAGCTTGAACTGTCGCTTCACCTCGGAGGTCTGATCCTGGCCAGCAGAAGCAAGCAGCTTGATGGCCACCTGCCGGGCAATCTCCAGCTCCTCTTGTAGCTTCCGGCAGATCCTGTGCTTCCTCTGATAGGTGTACACATCGAAGAGATCCTCTAGCTGCTGGGCCAGTCGGTGCTCCTCCATTAGCTGGGGATGCACACTGAATCGGAGTTGTTTCAGGCTCAACTTCAAGCAGCGCCTGGTGGGCAATCCCTGGAATTGATCGGCAGTCATGGGCGCAAAGAAGACGCTCTTGAACTCCCGGTGGCACACGCTGCGATACAAGGTGTTGTCCATCAGGAACTTGGGGCCATTTACCTCACTCAGCTCGGCTATCAACTCGGGGTTAAGCTTGCTAAACGAGCTCTTGGCCTGTTCCTGGTAGCGATTCAGCATGCGAATCTGGCAGTCCTTCAGCCGGACGTCACCCTGCTGCAGCTGAAAGTGCAGGGTATTGCTCGGTCGGTAGAGCAGGCTCTCGTCGTAGTAGTGTCGCTGCTTAAAGAGTTGACTCCAAACCAGCGGCGGATCCTGTAGATCGATTTGGATGAACGTTTGAGTGGTCGACTCCGAGGGTTCTGGGGCCAACTCCCCGCCAGAATCTTCATCGCTTTCCTGGCCCGGGCTCCTTTCCTGCACCGGTGAGTCGCCTTCCTCCCGACTTTCGTCCTCGTTGCCATGGAAAAACTGCAGGCTACGCGCCTCGAAGTCAACTTTTGGCTCTACGACTTCCTTTTCGGTTTCTCTGAGCAAAGCCTGCACTTCCTTCTCCCTCCTTCGATAGCTCCTGGTGGTCTGGGTTTTGCGCTTCTTTCTGCCACTCTTCCTGGGTGATCCTGAATCCATTATTAAGGATTTAAGCACTAAAAGTTAGGACTCAAGGCAAAAATAAACAGAACTCTGCTTGCTTTGACCTGTCACGTTGCTAACGGCAACCTGCACTCCTGTCAAAAACGGGCTTCTGTTATCGATGTACACCCAAGAACTATCGTTTATCGGAACTAAACAAAACACAAACGCAAGAACATATTTTGTTTTCGTTTTCTTCTTGCTGTTTACATACAAATACATTGCAAAACTAGTTTTAGTCATAGTGGAAGGAGGGCGCTGTGCAATAAAGGACATTCAATAGGGTTTAGTTGTTCGCGAGAGTTTTTTCCCTCTCTTTTAAGGTATTTTCTTTCTTTTTTTTTTTTGATCTGGGGACACTGCTACTTTAGATTAAATGTGTATATATTATGTATATTGTATGTATAGGCAATGGATCCGCTTAGAGATGAATATGCAAGCAGACGCGCGCTCTACTGGCTTAGATAATGGGTGTAGTAGAGGGCCCTGGCATCAACCAGGGCATACAGACGCGTCCCGGACACGAAACGTGGGCGGCGACAGGATCGCTTCAAGGTAGACGACGAGAAGGGGCAGGGACGACGACAGCGGGTGTGTGGCGCAGTCCGGGGGTCGTTTACTCCAGCAGAGTGATTTCTTCCTTGACTAAAAATTCAACAATCTCTTCATCCACTTCCTCAGTTTCCAAGTTGTCGGTATCCACATCTGTTTGGGGAAAGGGAAAAGTTGGGAGTTGAGGGAGAAAATAATATGAAATTCTTTGAAAGAGTATACTTACGCCCACGCAGCATGACGCGACGACTCTTCTGATCCTGCCACTCGGCAATGCGCTTGGTGCGGTATTCCATGAAGGTCTCGCGCAGTTGGGCGCGCTTCTCGAGCAGCTCCTTGGAGGCGCGGGTGAGGCGCAGGCGATCCTTCTGCTCGAAGACGGCATAGTACTTCTTCAAGTTCTTCTTGATATCCTTCTGCTTCTCCTCGCCCAGCAGGGTGGGTGGACGCGGGCGCCACAGGAACTGCACAAAGTTCTTGAGGATGGTGCGCTTGATGATGCGACCCTGGAACGTGTACATGTTGAAGCCAGTGTCCTCCTTCACCTTCCACGAGGAGACACCGGTCACCACATAGCGTCCGGTGGGATCCCACTCGACCTCGGAGGCGCGGAAGTGATCCGGCGAGGCGCTAATGATGTAATCATTGGTCGAGTCCACAAACTCAAAGGTGCCCATGGTGAGGTTGGCCATCACAATGAACTGACCGCGCGGCGACCAGAACAGATGCGTGCAGGACTTCTTCTCCAGCCGCTTCACCAGGCTGGGCTTCACGCCCTTGTTCACCTCGTAGAAGCTCACGTTGGAGGAGTTGGGCTCGCCGTGGATGATGGAGAACTTGTTGCCGATGGGCTCCCAGGCGAAGGCCAGAATCAGCTCGCGAATCTCCACCGAATCGACGGGGATCTCCTTCTCGCGCATGTGGAAGATCTCAAAGTTGTAGAACATGCCCAGGAACTTGACGTCCAGGTCCTTCTTGTCCTTCTTCAGCTTGGAGTAGCGATCCACCTTGACGCACAGATAATCGCCGGACTTCTGCCAGTGCAGCTTGCAGTCGGCCACATGGAAGAGGTTCTTGTTGCGCGTCTCGCGCTTCTTCGGGATCTCCATGAGGGTGACGCGGGCGGGTATCTGGTTCTGCTCCTCCACCCAGTAGGCGATCACATTGTCCGTGGGCGACCACGAGAAGCCCCGAATGCCGGGGATCTTGATGGACTTCAGATCGAGCAGGTAGAACGATGGCGTCTCGTAGATGTGGATCGAGTTCTCGCCCATGCGAGCCACAAACTTGTCGTCGTGCGACCACCGGAACATGGACAGCACCGACATGCCGTCGGCCACAAACGACCGCTTCTCGGCGCCGGTACGGATGTCCCAGATGATGATCTTCTGGCCGGTGGGCGTGGGGCCGTAGGTCACAAGGTAGTTCTCGCAGGGCGAGAACTCCACAAACTGGGTGCCGGGATGGGGGAACTTCTGGATCTTCTGGAAGCTGCTGCCGCCCCAAATGGCCACGCCGGGCTTGTGGAAGGTCACCACATAGGTGCCCAGGGGCGACCACTTGACAAAGGTGTCGGTGAAGCGCTCGCGCGTCTCCAGCTCAGAGGGTTCGGGCAGGACGTTCTGCCAGAAGCCCACCTGGACGCAGTTCTGAGAGGTCTCAGCGGCCACACAGTATTGATCGTAGGCATCCGGATCGTTGATGAAGTTGTACAGGTCGCTCTGCACCTTGAAGGTCTGCACGGTTGGCGGTTCCCACTTCTCCGGGATGTTCTCGTACCTGCAAGGCGACAGAGATTAGCTTTTCTTTGGTTTTAAAGGCGAAAGTATGCACTTACTTCTGGAAATCGGTAAACAGATTCACGGAAAACGTATGGTTCTTGTCCAGGCGATGGTTGTTCAGCTTCTTGACAGCCTCCTCCGCCTGGCCGGCGTGCTTGTACTCCATGAAGGCGTAGCCCTTGGTTTTGCCCTCCTCGTCCACCGGATAGACAACATTTACGATGTCGCCGCAGTGCGAGAAGAGCTTGTTGATCACCGACTTCAGCTTCTCCAGACGCACCGGCTCCACCTTGGGTATGTTGTCGACCACCACAACGCTCTCCACGCCATCCGCCTCCGAGGGGCGCTGGGCCAGCATGTCGCCGAGCAGATCTGCAAGTGCATCGCATATAATCAATTAATATATACGCCAAACTTTCGCACACCGCTCCCACATTGAGGTTAGATTTCCGCGTGTGCTGCGCTGGCAGTCGGGGGCGCATTCTCACCTTCATCGCTGATGTTGTCCACAAAGTTGGGCGGATCCTCGAAGTTGGGCTCCTCCTGGTAGTCGCTGTCGTTCGCATCGGCACCCGAGTGCTCCTCGCTTTTCTTTTTGGCCATTTTCAGCGGTCTACTTGCAAATTTCCGTCATCAAACACACTCGCACAAAGTTAAAAAGAGAGAGAAAACCATCCCCTCCGCGGCAGCTGGTCACACTTAGCCGCGAACGTAATTAAAAAGTGCTATCGAACCTATCGATTCCGGCACAGCAGCTGGTCACTCTAGTCAAGAACGTAATCAAAAGCGTAATGTGTGTAATTATTACACCTCAGCTTTCAGCAGATCCTGCTGCAGGTGGCTTATTATTGTACAAATGCAGGTGGCAAAGTTAATTGTTTCAATCAATAAATAACAAATAAATTGTGAATGCATAAGTTTAATAATTCCCTATCATAAAACGTATATTGTCCGTTCGTACTGTCTGTTACACATTGTATTTAAGTGGCACTTTAAAGTATATATGTAGAGTGTTTTTAACAGCCAAATTATGCTAGAAATATATCTATATATCTGCTAGCCGCTAATTGGCAAACGCAAGATCTAGCTAAATTGGCAACACTGATCGCACTCGGCCGAAAACAAAAGAAAATCCGCTCTGAAAAATTTACTAAAAATAATTAAAAATGCGACTCCTGGTTTTTTAAGCCCGGTTTGGGTCCGTGCTGTTCTCATTAAAAAGCCGTGCAGAAGTTATCGATAAGAAGAGTGGAAACTAGTGTTGTCAAGACAGCTACTGCCCCTCTAGATTCTACCAAAGGCTAGCTTAGCCTCCCTACGACCCGAAGAGTTGGCCACACTGGCGGTGTGTGTTAAAAAGTGTTGAAAAGTGCGGAGGGGCACACAAAATCAATGGGAATTTCGCCTTTTTTTGTTGCGTCTGCCTCTGGTGTGTGTGTGTGTGCGTGCGCGTAATTAAATACATTAAAACGCAGAGCGAGAACGAAAAGAGAAACAATTGAAAAAGTGCTGCTGCGGCAATCGGAAAATTGGAAAATCTGTGAAAATATGTAGCTCCGTTGCAGTCTTTTCGCCTGCATGTATGTATATGCGTATGTAAATATGAAATATGTAAAGGCAGCAGCAACAGCAGCATATACACACATGGAGAAATCGCCCAAAAAACTTTCTGCGCAAGCTGAAGAGAGCAAGCGAGCGAGCGAGCGAGCGGGAGAGAAAAGGACGGAGAGCGCGTTTCGTTTCCTAGCCTTGGTGGAAATGTATGAATGAATTTTCGCTTTTGCAAATTTTATGTTAATAAAAAAGCAGGGCTCGCGTCGAACGGAACGGTCCAAAAAGCATAAATAAATTCAATTTAACAGTTCGCGAGGCGTTTTAGTTGCACAAACTGACCGATTTGAGCCAGCCATTGGGGCTCTCCGCTCAATTTTCATCTGTTACATCTTTTGTTGCTTGGAAAAATTGCGTGTGCGAGTGTGTGTGTGTGTGTGTGCGCGAAGTTTTCCACTGTGTTTGTCTACACGCCCACATAAGTGGGGCCCCTGTTTGTGTATTTGTGTATTTGGGGAAAAGTAAAAGTGATTCTCGATTTTGCAGCTACTAGCAATCGAGAAAAAAAGAGAAAAAGAAATAAAGAAAACTAAAAACGCAAGAAATTAATGCATTTATGTGTCGTTTTCCCCACCATCCCTCCTCTTTCAGTGAATGAATAAGACCCCACCCCCCTCCACAACAGACTATTGCAAATCCCCAAGATTGTGCCAAAAGAAAAAAAGTAAAATAAAAGAGGATCCCCAATAGATACATCAAATCGGATAACAACAACAACAACAACTACAATAGGAACAACAACAAACAAATAATCTACAATCATCATCGAGGGAAGGACAAAAAGGGATTTAAAGAAATTATTTTGAACACTGCTGGCTGCTGTTTTTTGGTTCTAGTCGTTCTTCGTCCTTGGTTCTTTTTGTTTCGGAAACCGTTTGTGCAGCAGCAGCTCTGAATGTCTTTATGCTTTAATCATGGTGTATTTCGCCACCAACAACAACAACACCGACACTATACGCTGCTATATTAGAATCTTTCTGATAACGAACCATGACAGAAGGACATGAAAGGTGAGTCTACATTTTCAACTATATTATGCTAAATATATTATTAAATTTTCTATGTTTAGTACGATTAAATAAGGAGAACTTAAGTCTCATATTAAGGAATATTAAAAAATGTCGAGTTATATTCTGAGGATCTGATTTTACGAACAAAAAACTAGCCCAGAATTTGTGAAAATTTAATTTAAATCCTAAAAATACTGAGATCATATTCTTGTACATTTGAATTCTGTGATCTTCCCTTAAGAGCTGAAATTTATGCAACTATTGAAGGCACTTTAAATAGATTCCACACTTTGGATCCTTAGGGACAACTTTTGTTTGTCATTTTTTGATACATTGCATTAAGAAAATAAATAAAATCTAATACCTATGTTTCAAATATTTTCATTTCAAGGAAATAAGTTCCAACCAGATGGTGCTTTAACCTAACATTCATGTATCACATCATATCATCTGCATATTTCTATGATCTTCAAAAATGTCTTTCAGGATAAGTTGAAACCTGAAATGATTTGATTTTTTAAACCATTTATTTTACATTTACCAAAGCTGAAGAGGAAGTATTTCAACTCATCTGTAGTCCAAGTTAAAATAGATGCTCTAAGGAGATCCGTGTCCCTTTGAATTCTCCACAACCATAGTTTATTATCTCCTTGAATATCCCTTTAAAATACCATTTTAAATAAGATCACACTCCATAGAGTGTGATGTGGCCAGATGCCATTCACAGGCCTGAAAAGCCGCGCTACTCGCAGGGTTGCCAAGTAGCTGCGATCGATTGGCGTGCCTCGATTAATTGGCTCCAATTGGCGTTTGATTGGTTGAAAACAATTCTTCAACTTCTGGGTCCCGCGTATTAATTGAGCCGACAGGCTGCTGCTGCTGCTGCTGCTCTTTCCCTCAATGAACAACATTGCCCCGAACCGGGAGCACCATCGAATGAATGAAGGAAGCGTGTGAGTCATACGTCATTCGTCATTCGTCTGGCGAATTGAAGTCTCCACATTGTCTGTCGACACTTTTAATGAATGAAATGGAACGCCCCCATGTGCGTTGCGGTGCGGTTTCTTTTTCCGTTCGCCTCTGGGTCCAATAATTGCCGTTGTTACGACTACTCACGTATTATTGCCTCGCGCCACTGGCGCTCTTTAAATTCTATTCGAAAATGATGTCATTTTTGTGTTTGTCCGTTTGTTGTTTCGCCCCGCGATTCGTTTTTCCCCTCAGTATTTACATCGGTACATCGTTGAGGGGGGCGGAGGAAAGGCAAAAGCTAAAGCAAAAGCAAAAAGCCTGCGCAACGAGAACACAGAAAAAAGCCACATCGCACCCAAGGTTCCTGTAGTTTCATTCATGTCTTTAGCCTTATTCAGTTTCCATAATGAATTGATATGTGACAGGCCCACCACACACACGCAAACTATCATAGAGGGCGCTCCATGGAGGAGAGCTTAATATTTTATTAGAGTTTGCCTGCTTCAGGCGTCATAAAATGTCATTTTTAATTACATGATCTTGAGACCTTAAGATACCTTAGGTGCTCTAAAAACATTAGAGATAGGTCTTAAATTTAAATTAATTTAGGTTTGTTTTAAAGCGGCAGTCTTAACAAGTTTATTGTAGAAAACTGAAATGATTCTCCAACCAGTCTTTAGTATTTTAATCATTGATAATTTTTATATTATTCATTACTACAAAAATTCGTGGTACTTCTGGTACTGATACTTTATTTCTTTGAAATTTCTTTTAAACATTAAATAATTTCCAATTTTATAATAGAGATAAAGATATTTTAAAGCAGACTTTTTGAGAAATTTGTATTGTGTACGCTTTCTTCATTAGTAGTACCATTCCATATGAAGGTTGTTAGTTTTTGAACACCCCTGGTAAGCTTTGGTAGGTTTTTTCATTTTAAATCTCCAAAAGTTTAACAAAATCCAATATTTCTTTGGTAACTACAATAAAATGAAATGTGTTTGTGGATTTCGGCGATACTTTGATATTATACATTCGTAACATCTAACTGTACATAATTCACTGCCTACTTTTAGGAACCCTGGAATCCTTGAATTTCGTAAAGGCTTGCTTTTATAGAGGGTTTACCAACACTAAACCTGGAACCAGTATTACAAACTGAATACAAAATGACTCTGAATATATAGTAAAATATTTAAAAAGTATATTTAGAGCCCGTATGATTCCCTCCATCCGCTTGCCATGTATGTTTTTATTTATTTTTTTCTATAGCTGCAGCGGAAATAACATTCGATTTCAATTTTGCATTGTAAATTGATTGGCATGTGAATAATGTAACGGTAAGCGGGACATCGTGACCACGCGACAAGGCAGATATGCAAATATGTACGCTTATATATATGTGCATAGGTATGCTTGTGTACATGTACATATGTGGCTTAGTTGTTGTTGTTGGTGGCTTGGTTGGCTATCAAAACTACATATTTGACTATTTAGCTGGGCGCGCGTTGTGTATTGGTGTATTGGAACTTTTTATTGTTGTCGCCTCTCCGTCTTTTCGAGTGGGTGTGCACAAACACCGACACCGACAGCGACAGCGACAGCGACACCGACACAGAAAGCAGGCCGAAGCCCACACTCACACACGCGTTGTTCATTCATCTTTTTCTGCCTTCTGCTGCAGCCTGGCCTCTGTGTGGGTGTGCTGGTTGAGCTTGCGTTTGTTCGTTTGACTGTGTGTGTCTGTATTTGTGTGTGTGGGAGTATTCAAGCCATTCAGTTGGCAACAATGTTTTGGTGATACCAACAACTACCAAAGTGATACCCTAACGAGGGTCTCATGAATGGAAATTGGTTAGAAAGCTAGAAATTGTTTAGTTAGTTTTGTTAAGTTATTTAGCCAGAGATCATAAATAGGAGGCGACAACTCCCGAACACACACACACAGACACAGCCAAACAAAAGCCCATGGAAAAAGATAACTGGAGCTGGTCTCTCTCTCGCTCTCTCTCTTCGACTGTCTCTTTCCCACGCATGCGCTGTGCCTGTGGGTGAGAGCTTCCAAATATTGATAGACTTTTAGTTTCGGCTTGGGGCAGGCTCTTCTATATTTGTATACATGTGTGTGTGTGTATAGGTATGTGTGTCCTTTTTTATGTTTGGCGGAGTTGGTAGTATATTTTTGCTTTTATTTCGACAACACCCTGTCTCTGGGTTTTTTTTCGAATGGGTGGCAACTCTAAAGCGGAGCGAACCGTTAGCGCCGCTCTTTGTCAATGAAAACCCGTTATGCGCTATGCTCTGACCCTGGGCAGTTCCGTTAGTTTCCTTTCATTCACACTGTCTCGATATATCCTTGACTAGCTGACGTCGCTGAATGAAAACTATACGAAAGAGACCCACCAGTCAGACCTTGACATGTCCTGGCATTGCTGCCGTTGAGTTCTGCTCGTTCTCTGGCTTCCAAGAGCCTCTGTGACGTCGCGACAAAATATTCATTCTGTAAAACCCCAGCGAAACTAGGACAAGCATGTGTATATATCACACTCACACTCGTATAACCCTCCCCTACCCTCCACCTCGCATGTAAGCACAAAGACCCATACACAGACACAGCCAGGCAGGCGGCGGCGGCACAGTGGAGTTTCAACTCCCTTTTTTTGGAGCTTTTTTCATTGAGTAACCTCTGTAAGTGTAACTCCGGGATATTTGCCCGGGAACACTCTGCTTTCACAATTCAAGCCCCGCCAAACTCAATTTATTCGAAACTTGTGCGCAGGTCGCTATGGAGGAACTCCACTTGATGTGACCGACGACCCTCATTCATAAGGAGACGAGAGCTGCGCCAGCCGCCAAGCTGGAGTTGCGGCCCTTTTTTTCAAGAATGAATTCCCCTTGGCCGGATGTTGAATATCATTTTGCATATTCGCCACCCCTAAATCGCATTCAGGCACTGAGAAAAACCATTTATGAGAAACAATAGGTCCTTTAAAGAGTCATAATTCATATAAAAAAGTTCAAGGTTTAGAGTTGCCATGGTAAGAAAATAATTAGTCTTTTAAATCGGAGTTCGGAAAGGATATTTCCCTTATAAAATCACAGTATATATTTTAGACACATTAAAAAAATTTTTTTTAAATCATAATTTTTATAAAAAATTCATGGTTTAGAGTTGACTTGATACAACAAATATTTAGCCTTTTAAATCGGAGTTTGGAAAGTATATTTTCCTAATAATATCATATAGGTTTAGGGTTGATTAATGAAGAAAATATTTTATCATCTTAAATCAGAGTTTAGAAAGAATATTACCCTATTAAAAACACAGAATATATTTTAGACACATTTTAAAGATATTTTAAATTATTACTTAAATATTTGTCATGTTTTTACTTGACAAAAATATTGTAAGAGATTCTTAAAAATGATTTACTAGAATTATTCGACCATGGCTTTAGCTTTTAAGATATTTTAGCTTTCCTTTTTATTTATTTTATATCTTTATAGAATATTTATAATGTTTCCCTTTACTAATTTGGTTTGTAAATGAAATATTCTTAAGCAATCTGTTAAAATATGATAGTATTTTCGCCCAGTGCCCCGCTGTATGCTCTTATATATTTATAAACCGAAGGACTTGCAGTTATTTTTAGTTGTCATTGGGTTTTTTCACTCTCGTTCGGATGATTCACAGTGTCCTGCCTGCAGTCAGGCAGGTGGCAACAACTAGCATCCTTGCTATGGCTTCCTTGACGGGCCGAAAAATTGAATTAGCCAAATTAGTGGCACTTGTAGGTCATCTGCTTCAAGATATAGACGGAGCCCAGGGACTTGGATGGTTCGCATTCGTTGAAAACCATCGTTAGTTTAACAATGGCAACGGTTTCCTATACCAAACTGAGCCTCAAACGCAGGATAAGCAGGTGCCAGTGGTTCCTATTTGATCTATAGTCTTTTTTTTTAGTAAAATGTGAACAGTTCTTGAGTTAATCAGAACCTGGAATTTATTTAACTATTTTAGAACTCAAACTAATTGCATTTTTTCTTCTCTCTATTACAGCGACTTCTTAGTTACAGTACGCGCACAGGTAATGACCAGAGACGAGAGCACCGAGGGCTGGCTACCGCTGGCCGGGGGTGGCCTGGCCAACGTTTCCATTCGGAAGCGGGCTAGGCTATCCCCATTGGCATCGGGTCATGACTACATCATCTACGGGCAGAGGATATCCGATCAGAGCGTGAGTAGAATAGACACAATGAAATGCCTAGAGAGGATATTAATCTATCGCATTCATTCCAGGTAATCTTGAGCTGTGTGATCAATCGTGATCTGAAGTATTACAAAGTAATGCCCACATTTCATCATTGGCGCGCAGGGAAGCAGCGGAACGGACTCACATTTCAAACGGCCGCCGATGCGCGGGCCTTTGACAAGGGCGTCCTGCGCGCCTACAACGAGCTGATCGATGGTAAAACCCTGTCCCGGCTCCATCTCTAAATGCTAGTTGCATGAACGAACGAACGGCTTGCACCTGCTGTCTCTCGCTCTCTATCTCTCTATCTCTATGCTTTCTGTCTGTCGGCCCGCTTTAGTTGCCTTTCACCGCCTCCTAATCAACACCATGTCCACTTGCCTTACTTTCTTCCAAGCCTCTGCCTTTGCCTTTGTATCTAAATCTGCCTTTGCCTCTTAATCTCTATCTGTATCTATCTCTGCCTTAGCATTTGCTTTCGTTTTACTAATATATATATATATAACTTTTTCGTATGTCTTATGCTCTACTTTTGCCACAATACCAAACAATTATCAAAATAATAACCACCAAAAACACAATCACATTGGATTATTGCAAATTTGTTTACAAAAAAATCAAACAACAAATCAACAAAACATTTAAAAATCTATAATTTTAATCGAATTGGTAAGTGTTTAAGCTGAGGCCGTACTCTAATTTAGTTTAAGTGTGCTGTTTGCTTTGAAGTAGAAGGAAAATGATGAGCAAGCTCTTCAAAACTCCCAGCACATGTGTTGTTTTGTGAAATAGTTTATATACGGAGGGTTGCAGAACTCACTAGAGATTTGAAATCCCTTTAAGAGGTGTCTAAAAGTATGCAATACAAGTTGCGAAGTACTTATTTCATTGTAGATTTGATGTAACATTTTGTAACATACTTTTGGGCACCCTTTTTAAAGGTTTTTCAAATCACGAGTGATTTCTTAGGCACTCCCGATAGTCTAGTCCACATCTACAGGTCACTACGGCTTTTTCAAGGAGTTCCTTTTCGAGATTTCCTAGCTTACACCTATATATGTACAATATATATTCTGATTTCGTGCTCTAAACATACATATATCTTTCTCTCTCTGTAAAACTTTAACTATTCTCTGCTTTTGCGTGTGGGTGTTCGTGTTCTCTGCTCTGAATGCGATTCGTTGCTATTTCCTGTCCACCTAACACCTTTTCTCTTTGCCTTATGCAGGACTGGCCAAATCGAATCCAACGATAATATGCCCGCCGCTAACCAAATATGATTCGGTTGGCGAAGATGATGTTTTCATGACCCTGGACTTACCTGTGGAGAGCGAGAGTTTACAAAAGATCCATTCTAGCCCCGAGGGCAGCGAGAAAAGTCACAGTAAGTCCGCAAAAATAAATGAATTAATTAAGAGAATTAACTTTTAAATCCCATTCCATTTTCTAATTTTAATTAATTTAATTTGCAGAGAGCGTCAGCGATCGGCACAGCAACAACTCTGACTCGGAGAAGCTGCCACCGCCGCCCATTCACTACATATCCACGGACAAAACATCGGCCACCACATCGCCGCCAGACGCACCGCCATCATCGGCTGCCCCATCGCCGGCGGCTGGACAGATTGCGGCCAGCGAGAACTACTCGTATGTGACGCTAACATCGGCCCAGCACGAGTACAACTATCCGGTGGTGGACCAACCGGTGGGGGCGCAGGTGCTCAACGCTCGGCGGGAGTCAATCAGTGCGGTGAAGAAGCGCAACGCTCTGGAGGCGGCGCAGGCCATGGCAGCGGGTCAAACGGTGCCCATGGGCACGGGTGGATGCGGCGGGGCGGAGAAGCCCCTGAACAAACCTAACGTATCCGATATCCTGAAGAAGGAGACGCGCCTGCGCTGCCGCTACTGCCACGAGCTGTACAGCGAGCAATCCAACGATCGGGGGGCCTGCGAATATGCCCCGGATCCCTTTCGCAGCGGCTACGAGTGCATCTCCGGCATGGGCTGTGCCCGCTGTATGATTTACCACTGCATGAGCGATGCCGAGGGCGAGACGGCCCAGCATCCGTGCGATTGCAGCGTTAGCGAGGCCGGCTGCAGCAAGCGCTGGCTGGGCCTGGCCCTCCTCTCGCTGTTTGTGCCCTGCCTGTGGTGCTATCCGCCGCTCCGCGCCTGCCACTGGGCGGGCATCCGTTGCGGCCTCTGCGGCGGCCAGCATAAGCCGCATGTCTGACATTTGGAGGCCCGCTTGCAAGGACAGCACGACGATGACCCCCCCAGGCCCAGAAGCGAATTCCAATACCAACAACAACAACAGCCACACGAGCAGCAGCATAGCAGCAGCGTCAAGCGTCCGTTGTGGGGCAGCCAAGCCAAGCAGCACAGCAAGCACACGAAGCAGTCGCAATCCCAATCGCAGCGCCACTTTTACAACTGGGAGCTGTCGCACAGCTTGGGCGCCCCGCAGCAAGAGATGCCGCCGCCGTATTTAATGCAGCCAACCGAGAGGAAGGCGGCCCAGAACGATTACGGACGCTTGCTCTTCTAGGCTTTAAACCAGAGTGACTGCTTTAGGCCGCATTTTCACGAACTGATTTCAAAACAGCTAAGCTTTGCTCTAACAAATCCAAGAGCAAGTTGTAATGATTGTAAAGCAGGTGTCTGGAGAGCAGTAAGGTTTTTATTTTCAGATTTGTAGAAGAAAATATTTAGTTTGTAAACTGCCAGACACCAAAGCTGCGACAGCGAAAGGAAAGATCAGCTCAGAAAGTACAAAGATGAGACATTCAGGCATATGTTTGGTGTAAGAAATGATTTAAGCTCTTTCCATTGACAGCCTAAATTCGTAGTTGGGAATTATAACCCGCTTAACATGAAGAGAAGCCATAAAAAATCATAGCTGAGATGTCCGAAAAGTAAACAAAGTATGTTTTTTCCAATACTTAGATGAAAATATTCCGAATGTAAGCAGCAGGGTATCAAAACTAAGGTTTTTAAGGCAAAACTTAAGTTACCAGCCACGAACTCAGCTGAATAATAAGTTGCAGAGCAAAAATGCTCCACCATGTGCTTGAATATTGAAACAAACAGACAGCTTAGCTTTGAAATCGGGTCATGAATATGTAGCCTAGTTCGCTTTTAGTATCATTTCGGTAAAAACTCCATTTGAATTGCCATAATTTATTGTATATACAGAAAGAAATGAAGATGGAAAGGATTACGTATTTAATTTTTAATAATTTACTTTACAAATTGTAATTTACGTTTAATAATAGTTTTGTATAAACGGGCTATTTTTGTTTTTATTCGTAAACGTAACGGATTTCATTTAGTGATCAAATATTATATACAATGTTTGCTTTAGTTTAAGTTGTTTTTAGGGTTTTATTTTGCTACTTACACTACTTGCTTGTTTACAATTCGAAATTGGAGAACAGTATTAAAGAGGCCGCGCGGCAAAGGCGGCGAAACGAGAACTAAATACAATATATATTTAAATGCGATTTTCTCTGCGCGATTCCAATTTGTTAAATGTCAATGTCACGCGCTCAAAACTCACACGAAAAGTTCAAACAAACAAAGAAACAAACAAACAAACAAACAAACGGCAACCTGATGCGCAAAATGAATAAATAAAGAAAGAAAGAAAGAACACACAACACACGCAACTAAGAAAGTGAGGAGGGACAAATCTTCTGGAGAACCTTGAACAAGAATTACAAATTGTCATCGACACCACCCCCCTACTCCTACTCCGGCAAAAGACGCGGCGGCGGTGCTCAATCTTTGTGGTTCCATGCGCTCAGCAATTGTTACTTAATGCAAGCTTTAATTTTGAAATATATTATAAAACCCTTATTGTTTGCCTTTTAAAAAGGATGTTTTTGTCTCTTCTTAGGGCTCATGAAGATTCAAAATATTTCTTTTGCCAAAACGACCTTCCGCCCCCGCCCCCTGTATGATTTCGAATACCTTGGTTATATCCATCCGTTAAAAAGAAAACAAACCAGGACTAGAGTTAGAGAGAGAAGAGAGTCTTGGAACGTAGGCAAATACCGAAGCACTGCTCGCTGTGCGCTATTCTTTTGCCAATCTGAACAATTCTAGAAAGCGAAACAATTTGTAATTCTGACTAAAATGCCAAGCACTTTGGGCGGTTTATAAAATGGCCAAAAGTCAAGGCATTTTGAGCAAGGCGGCTAGAAGCAAAAGGAAATAAAAAAAAACAATTTAAGTGTTTTCGAAAAATAAAAAACAAAATAAAACAAACTCATATATGCAGCTATATATATATATATATATAAAATAATAAAAAAAACATTAATTTATTTCTTACTATATAATTATTGTTGTACTAAGTCAGTGAGAAAATGAAAAACAAAAAATGATGAAAGAAAAAACTTCACACGAAAAAAACACTAAAAACAAAATGCATATTTATTAAAAAATAAGCAAAGGTTGTGCAAAACAAAAAAGAAGAAACACATTTAAAAGCAACATTATTATTGTAAAAATTAACTAAATGCGGGCAATTGTTAGTAAATGTGCAAAATTCAGTCGAAAAAGTGGAAACCAACCATGGAAAACGCCAAGAAAAACGAGGAAACCCAACATCTATGGATATATAACTTGATAACTTGCAGAAATGGGAAGAACGCAAGGAAACCGAAACGGAAACGGAAACGGAAACAAAACACTCAACAACAAGAAGTACAAAATGTTAAATATGTATCTATATAATTTACACTTACGTTTTATATTATGATTTAACTTAAACGCTTACTCAACGGAAAATAGCTAACTATTATTACGATCGTCCTCACACACGGAGCAAAACAAGAACAACAGAGAACAAACACAAAAAAACAAATAAAACTAGCTCAATGGCAGAATTATTACTTTAGCTAAACAAAAAAAATAACATTCACTATTTGCAATTTCCTTTTCCCTGTTTATTTTTTCACATCGATGTGAACAAACCAATGGATTCCCATTAAAATAGCCACATATACTCATGTTAAATGAAAATGCGAACGGTTATGGTGTCATTACAGAAACGGATGGTAATGAAACCACAAAAAATAGTAATATAAATGATATATTTATTCATATAAATGTATTTGAAAATGTGAACAAAAAACAAAAAGAAATACCAACAATAAAACACAATTTAATAAACAATGTGAAATGTGAAGGTGTGTATTAAATATTTCTAAGGGTTTCTAGTAGAATCTTTCTACAGTGGTGTGTGGTGTTGGGCTCCTAGTTTGACATTCAGTGCCCAGCCCTGTTGTAAATAACCACAGTTAGCCTTGAAACATACATATATATTTTTTTTGATAAATCACGCAAACACTTTTGAAATGGAAAAACAAGATCAGAATACCGAGATGAAGGACAAGGAGTTCACCTGCAGTGTGCTCTTTATGAAGTTGGTGTCTTCAATCAGCAGTGAAACCCTCTTAAACCCAAGGTTTTTCGATTCCTCAGTCCAAGGTTCAACCCGAAGGAGCCAGCCTTTGACAAGGAATTGGATGCGGTGACATGTTTGGTTTCAAATACCAAAGATCTGGAATTGGATCGGGTCTTTAGGGGTGCTTCGCAAGGTGCATCTGAGGGCTTGAATCGCTCCCTGGCTGAATTTGAGTTTAGGGATACGAAGGTCATGCCAAAAATAAAGATGAGTCCACAGCAAGATTTGGGAACGGTGCTCCGCCACATGATCGAGAGTCATGAGAAGACCACCGTCCAGATAGACATCAAAAGGGTGTACTTCAACTGCCATCTTATGGTGTTGCAGGTGTACTCTCTTTTCTTCAAGCAGCTCAAAGAGACACCGCTCTTGGTTACTCTACCCGAAGATCAGGTGTCGCAGAATGCCTTTATGCTCATCTACAAATGGATGATGACCCAGGAACCGATCTTGGATCTGCGCAACATCGCAGAGATTTATGTGGCCGCCACATATCTTCAAATCGAAGCTTTGCTGGCACTTTGCTGGAACTATTTTGATAGCCATGACTGCTACGACGAGGACACGGCCTGTGTCCTATATGGGGAGACATGTGGCCATCCCGCCCTGGATGTGGTGCGAAACCTGATGCTCACCAGGATCCAGAAGTTTATGCTCACCTTTGTGGCTTCCACGGACTTCCTATGCATGCCTGTCAGCCATCTGATTTACCTGCTCGATTCCAGTGACATCTCTGTGAACACAGAGATCGAGGTGAGTCCTTCCTGAAGTTACTTTCCTCCAAACTACATTTCAGATCCTCTTTATTGCCGTGCGTTGGCTGGGCCACCATTGGGAGCGGCGTCGCACGCATGCCAAGCGATTGGTGTCCTGCGTCCGATTCCACCTGGTGCCACTGTGGTATCTGCTCTTCGTTCGTCGCGAGGAGCAGCATCAGTTGGTGGCGCAGGTGATCTCGCTGCCGGAAGTGAATGATCAGATCATCCAGGCCATTTCAAGCATCACCTCGCGGATGTATGATGCAAAGGTGGCGGCGGTGGATAGATCGATGGGTGGAGGTAACAGCCTGAATCAGAGGAAGTGGATTTGCGACCATTCCTGCAACTACTATTCCCAGCTGGGCTGTCCTAGTACCCGAGAGATACGCTTCGAAAACTTCGAGGATTATCTGTTGGATTTGCAGGACAGAACACCCGATCATTGGCCTAAAGTGGAAGTGGTGGATCCTATAAAAACGAACGAATGTTCCAGATTGGAAAATTAGTATTTAAGTGCTATTTGACAAGTATCCGAAATCGCAAAAAAAATGTACAATAAAATAGTTTTAGCTATAATTTAAATATCAAGAAAAAAGTGCTACAAATCGCTACAAAACTCTAACACTTCGTCAGGGAAAGCCGACATTTAACTATCCCCGGAAACTAACTGTCATGACAAGGATGTTGCCAGATATCGCAAGGAAAAGTCAGACTTTCATGCATTTCCGGTTACTGTTACTTGACATTTTTTACTTTTTACTTGGCGACCTCTGCCGACGCAATCCTCAAACTTGCCACGCTAGGTTATAAACTTGGCTAAGCGGTTGACTCTGCTGGGTGACCGTTACTTGCGTTGCGGCGAATTCAAAAGCAACAAAGCGAATTTAAAATGATAAGAAAGATTGAGAAAGAACTTGATATAAAGCTAAGTAATACAGCTATACAGATGTACTTATGAAGCTAAGTTTATAAAAACTGAGAAAAATGTATGTATACTTTTCCTATTTTAAAAATGTTAAATAACCTATGTAATGATGCAAAAACAAGCAAATTATAAAAGGTAAATGTATTTCGAAGTTTCCAAAAGAATGCAAATGAATATATGTGTATATTTTTTATATATTTATATAAACAATTTCGTATTTTGATATACAATTAACAATGTGATTCCCACACTCTTTTCTAAAGTGGACTCCTATTGGGTTCTTCAAAAAATAAAAATAAATGCCATAAAACTCAATCGATTTCATCAGCTTTGCAAATGCCTCTGGGACTCCCACAATTGGGTGGAATTTCTAGCCGCCGATTTGACCATATTTTTTTTGTGTTTTATTGGCCAGGCGGCGAACGTTCGAAAATGCGCAAAGATAAGCAGAAAATTGCAAGAAGCGTCTGAAGAAAGACGAAGAAAAAGACCCCCAGAAAGCAGAGTCAATTCTCGGAGAATCAAGCCAAAAACCGCTCCGAATGGCCGATTTGTGGCCTTTAATGCGGCGGCGTGTATACTCAGAGCTCTTCCGATTGCGGACAGACCCAATTTGATAAGATATGGCAATCACGGCCGATAACGCCAGACATATTTCAAATACGCTGACGAATGCAAAATTGAAACAGAAACAGGTGAGGAATACTCGTGAATGACAAGTCGCAGCCAAACTCAACTGGAAAGGTTTCCTTTTGGATTGGGAAAGTCTGCCAGGGAAATACATAGTTATATTCGTTACGTTTTTGATTCTGCAGTTAATCGGCCAGACTGCATGGTTGTTGGGGAATTTTTCCCGCATTCTTTTTCTTTTCGTTTTTTGCTTGGCAGTACACAGTACGCGAGGCACTGAAAGAAATTTAAATTATTTCACTAGTTATCGTATTATTACAAATATAAAATATGATGAAAGGTCACTTTAATGAAAGGTCACTCTATTCTGAAGTATCGAACTTAAATTTAATATAAGAAGCTTTGTAAAAAATTTAAGAACTTTAGAGTATACGAAAAGATATTAGGAAAAGTACGTTACAAGTGGTAACCACGTAAAATAAAACAATTTTACAATGGATTTGGGATATATATTATATTGCATACCTTTTGAACAGATTTCAAATCCTTATCTCTAATTTCTATAGTATTATTGGCTGTTACAATATTTTTGGAGAGTTGAGGAAATTAAAGAACTTATTTAGTTCCTTGCCGGAATATATTTAAATTATGTTTTATATATTTTTAGTTTCTGATTGTATTACAATTATTTATTAACTTGAAAATACTTATGACGTGATAGGGAGTTGGATTATTAATTTCCCGAATACCTTTCAGAAATATAACAATTATGTTTTGTATTGCATTCCAAAAATACTTGTCCCAGTGTAGCTTAGACTAATTAAGAATTTATGCCGCCTGCAGTTGCACTCCGTAAATAAAGAAAAATACAAAGAAGAAACACGCCAGCCAACGCGTCGGTTTAGGAGGAGGATCACGAGGAGGAGCTGTGCGGAATTATGACAATAATTTGCTGTGGAAAATGCGACATTGAACGGAACCGCTAAGTCCGCGAGAGCAATCTAAATATTAAAAAAAAAAAGGCGAGAACATATAGAAATTATAACTCACACGCCGGGCAAACAGCAGCCAGAGAGACAGACAGAGAGAGCGAGGGAACAGTTAATATGTGCAGAGAGAGAGCGGCGAGATCGCGAGAGGCGATATTTCTCGCACCTGCTGCACTGCGAATGCCGCCATTCAGTGCGAATTCAAATGCGCAGGTGAGCGAACGTACCGCTACGCGTTCTCTTTCGCTCTTTCCTTCGTTCCTCCTTACTCTCTGGCCGATCGTTGCCAATAACGGTCTATAGTCGACAACATTGCGTATACGCAGCGTGGGCTACGTTCGAACCCGCGACCTTAAAGCCAACGAATAATAACGCTAACAAAAAAAAAATAGGCAACAATGTAAGTGCCAAAATTGGCAAGTGAATATCTGGAAGGCCAGGCCAGTGAAGCGAAATTAAAAGCGATTATTAGTCTGCACGCGCTTACAAAACTGTCTGATTAACACGTGCCCACAAATTACGAACAGTGCGAAAAATCTGAAAATCAAATTCAAATTATAATTAAGTAAATAAACAAAGAGACAAAGTGACATTTTTGCATGCTCCATCTTAATTATTAAAGCTCAAATTATAATTAGGCAAATAAATCAAGAAAAGGTGACATTTTTACTACTTTATTTTGGCTCAAAAATGTCTTGGAATTTAATTATTAAACCTTAAATTTAACTCAGGAAATAAACAAAGAAAAAGTGGAATTTTTGAAGATTTTTCTTAAATTAAATTACTTTTGAAAAGCTTAAATTATAATTAGGCAAATAACTAAAGAAAAGGTGATATTTTTAATGTCTTGGAATTTACTAATCAAACTTTAATTATAACTACGTAAATAAACAAAGATAAAGTAACATTTTTGCCATGCTCCATCTTAACTCAAATCTGTTTTTCCGTATACTATACAAACTTAAATAACAATTAGGTAAATAAACAATGCAAACATTACAAATTTCCATGAACTACTCCAACTCAAATCTGTTTTCAAATATATACGCAGTGGCACAGACTTTATTAGTATCTCGTACTTAGTTCTCGTACACAGTCGTGTCAGTAACGAGCGTTTTTCCCCCACTTTTTAGCCATTATTTCGGTTTGCTTTATTCAGTCCATTTTGTATCTCTGTAATCGGCTGACTAAACAGTAACACAGCCAGTTAGATATATGCACACGCACATATAGAACCCGGTATTTTGTTGTTAGGCGTTTGTCGCGAAAAGGTACTCTATACTCGGTACTCGGCGACAAGCATATCATCAAAATGTGGCTCAACTCCAAGGTTTTCCAACTATCTATTTGGCTTTATTCTCTATCAAATCGATTTGATAAACATCATTTAGATAGGAATACACAAAAAGAAAAAACAACAAAAAAAACTCCCCGTTTCACAATTACTGGACTTTATTCGTGTGCTCCGGAAATTCTTAGAAGTGGCTTTAAAACCCATTCAAATATGAGAGTGCGATAAACAAGGGGAATGGCATAAAGATAACCAGGTGAAAAAAAAGAAAGAAATGTACTACTGAATGTACCCAGTAATGCCAGGTCCCGATTAGCACCAAATCAATATAACTTTTTTGGTTGCAAACACAATGGAACCTGCACATGACGACGCTAAATAGCCAATTAAGCGGTCATAACCAGTTTGCTGTCTGGCTATAAATAACGATTGAAAAATCCCCTCACAGCTTTGGAGTTCTATAAGCACACTAATCCATTATCATTTCTTTAAGTTAAAAGTACAACTTGTGACCTAGGCCTTGGAGTAGTAAAGACATTTAGTGAAAAAATAAAACAGCCCTCAATGAATCATTTAAGATAACAAAGGTTCTTTTTTTAGTTTTGTGGGAAAGCTCAGTCCGTGGAGCTGCACTGGTCGATGGTATCAATAAAGTTGTATAACCCGTACATAAATATGGGTTCCTCGATTAGATTATGAGAGAAAGAGAGAGAGTGCACAACACTCCCTCTATTAGGGGTTAACCTATACCTTTCTAACTGGGTCATAAACAAGTCACAATAACTGGGATTATTGCCAGCCGTTTAATGATGGAACAGAAATAGGGGGTTCCTGATATATCATTCTTTGTTTTTGTATTTCAACAATAAAGATTAAGGAGCAAACTAATGTCGATCCTCTAGAATATGGCTGGTGAGGTCAGGGTTTGTACTTCCAGTTGAAGATACAATGTATCTTAATAAGCCAAGATATAATCCAATGATTCGGAGATCTCTCTCTGCACCAAAGCTTGTATCAGCTTGTATATAGAGTTTCTCAAAAGCCACATTCAAATGCCAGGCGGGGTAATTCCGGAATTAAAATGTTGCATTTCAGCGACTTTTGCCACTTTCTTTTGTTCAAGGGAACTTTGGTACTTCCTCCTATCGAGCCAGCTAGCCCGAGCAAGCCGTTCACTCTTCATTTGCTTGCTTTTTTTGTCGTGCCTCATTTGCGGTTTGCGAGCGCTTTGTACTTGTTTTTTGCTCAAATAAAACACAGTACAGAAACAACAACAAAAGCAACGTCACACTTAATTAACTATACACAGAATGTGTGACTATGCATATAAAACCATAGCTCTGCTATAGCTCTCTGTCTCACCTCAAAACCGATCCGCATTAGCCGCTGCGCTAACCTCCGACAACTTGACGTCATTTGTCATATAAAAATAAAATCTTGTGCTGTCTTTTTCGGTTAAATTCTATGCAAATATTTGAGCATCTGCATAGAGTGTGGGGATTATCTAAAAAAATAAATTATAATTAGTTTACTTAAGAATTGTATAAGGTTCGTAAGAACATTACCATCTCACTAGGGAAAGAAAGTAAATAATTAGGGGGTAAGGGTTGAGATAATACGTATGGTATAATGTATTATATGTATATATTATTATACAGTAGTAAATATTTTAAAATAATACCCTTTCATTTTGTATAGGTAGTACTTTGAGCTAAGTTATTATAAATAAATCAAAAATGTATCTTCTAAATCTCCCTGATATTCTAAATGTCATATATCTGTCATACCATCCTTGTATTTTACTTTTAACTAATTAAACAGTTGGGAAATACTGTTCATGTTCTATTTATGATAAAATATATATAAATATATATAGACATAATTCATAAGTAACTATTTTTAGAGAAGAACCTTTAATTTCTTTAAAGTAGCAGAAGACGCAATACTTCAAGCTAACTTATTATAGATAAATATCCAATTTTCCTTTCAGACCTATTAAATTCCAAATATCCCCATAGTATTTAATTTTAAGCTAATCACTTACTCTAAGATTAACTATATTACAAGGTCAATTTTTGGATTTCCTACTTTGTTAATGATTTAATTCCCTTCTCACAATTTGCATTCGCTCGCTGTCGACAACTTCCTCTCCGCCAAAACATGTCTAATTAGTTCTTCACAATCGACTTGAATACTTTATTTATAATACTTTTAACGATAAATCGCTTTAATTACAAATTTCTGTTTTTGCAGCGCAATAAAGCGACGACGAAATAAGAATCAAAAGGCAAGGGAAAAAAGCGCAACAGTTGACGCCAACACACCGAGAGATACGAATACGTGTTTCCACACACAAAACACCACCACAAAATAAGAGAATGAAAAAAGCTGAAAACAAAATAAATAAAAAATTAAGATAAACATTTTATATACCGCACTTGCTTGACAAAAAAAACAAAAGTAAATAGCTGGGCCACAAATATTTAATTCAAGTGGAGCGTCGGGGGAGAGACTGAGAACCGAATTTCGCTCAGTGCGATAATGAGCAAGTGAGTTTCCTCGCTCAGGAGAAGTCCCAGCCGGAGAAGCCTACGAGGACAGACCGATAGAGAGCCGGAGAGAGGGAGACCCCCGGAGTGGTGTAACGATAACACTTATCGCAGGCGGGGAGACTGTCCAAAATGGCCGACGAAGATCTCAGTCCGCTGCCCTTCCGCCGGGAGCGCAATCTCAGCAACCGCAACTTCAACAAGCGCAACTCGCGCCGCCGGATCAGCCAGCAGGCGGCGGAGCAGGAGCGGCATAGCAGCACGCTCGTTAGTAGCCAACCGGAGTCCGCCGACGCCGCACGGAGAGATAGCAGAAGCAGCAGCAGTTCCAGTTCGCTACAAATTTCGTACTCCGTCAATTCCGACACGGAGAGCGCCTTCAATCGCCGCTCTCTGCTCAAGATGCGCGAGGCGTCCGAGCACGGAGGAGGCGTGGAGGCCACCTCCACTCCAACAGATCCCCCAATGTCACCGCAAACACCTGATCCCGCCTGGCTGGATGTCCGGCAGAAGGTGCATCGCTTCGAGAACTTCAGGACCAACATTTGCTTCCTGAAGCAGGAGCGGAATAGTTTGAAATTGCTGGAGAACCGTCGTCAACCCTCCTTCGAGGATCATGGCACTCCGCCACCCACACCGCCGCGTGGCATACGCCGCCTAGGGCTGAGCAGCAGCCGCAGCAGCTCCATACCCAGCATACCCGCCGCCAGCATCGATGAGGTGCGTTCCGAGGATGAAGTGGATCAGATCTCGGACTTTGAAACGGATCCACATGCCGGGGAGGGTAGGGAATATGTGCTCGATGGCACCACCTCGGAAGTGCTGCCGCCCAGTGAGGGGATCGAGGAGTCCAAGGCGCAGCAGCAGCAGCAGCATGTGCATCGTTCCATAAGTGCAGATCAGTCCAAGGGAGAGCTCACCTCGCCCTTGAAAATGCGCAACGATTTTCCAAGGTGAGTGTTGTTTAATTACTAAGTGATAAGCCTTATCGGTGTGGGCGGGAAACGATAACTTGAGTTTACTTACCTGCCAATGTTCAGGTGCAGTTTTGCTTGCCATTATCTGGTGGGTTTTTTTGTGGTAATACCTTAATTAAGGTGCGCCATGAAAAGTTCCAAAACTAACTCAAAATGTTACAGAGAAAACTATTTAGTGGCTTCCATAAAATGAGCTGTTTAAGGAAGAAATAAGTGATCTTTATACGGAAAGTTAATAAATAATATGGTTTACAATGAAAAGCAAGTGATAAACAGAAACAGAACAGAAATAAAACTATGTTCTTAAGTTTGTCCAAATATTACAGAGAAAAGTATTTAAAGGATCCTTCAATATTCAATATTTTGGACAACAACTATGTGATTTCTTTAATGAAAGTTAATAAGTAATATTATTTATAATGCAAAAATCAAGTGATAATAACCCAGAACAGCAATAAAACTATATTATTATTAAAAAATTCTATAAAAAGACTCCCTATATCTCTATAATTTCTGACCGCATCCCAATTTACTTTACATTTCAAATGAGTCACATTTTAGGGTTGTAATTATAGAAATAATTCTCTGGCAAACAGCTTCCATAGATAAGTCTCGTATATATTGTTTACTGTGGACTAAAATTGCATTTTCTCACTCAAATAGTAGACTTTACTTAGCAAGGGTTGTACAATATATATACACTATATAGTTTACAATGTATTAATTGCAGCCTTCGTTGTCCAATCTGGCTTAACTAGATTTCGCGGTCGCTGAGATTCCTTTTTGGTGTCAAAATCAAATTATGCGAGTCTGGCCATAAAAAAGAAAAAAAAACACAACCGCCAACTATTCACGACACTCGCACTGTCGAAACTTAATTGGCAAAGTGTTAATTGAGTTTTGGAGCACTTTTCGCCAACAGGTTTGTGAGTGAAAATCCAAAAAAAAAAGCCTAAAAAAAGATCAGACCAGAGCAGGCAGGCATTGTGGAAACTAAATATGACTTGAAATCGTAAAATGTGTCTCTGGAAATCAGGTTCTGCCCTAAAGCAGTTCCAGCAGTTCCATCCTCGAACATGGATGGCCCCCCGAAAGACAAGAAAGAGCCAGAGGAGAAGCGTTCCTCGCCGCCGCAGCATAGTCGGAAGGTTTCGCTGCCAAGGAGGGACTCCGATGTGTCGTCCGTGGAACGAGAGGAGCGTGTGTGGGTGGAGGTGAAGCCGCCACGCAGCAAGCAACCTGCGCCAAGTACCGCGTCCGAGGGAACTGGCACAGCGGACGATCCATTTCCGCCTAGGAGAAAGAAAAAGAAGAAAAAGCCACCAGTACCAGTGCCTGGGGGGGTGCGAGTTAGATATTCCCACGAGGATGTCTCCCAGCCGGACCACTCCAGTGTGGACAGTCTGGACCAGTGGGCAAAATCTCACCATTCCCTCAGTAGTGAAGATGAAAGCGCCCGCAAGACGCAGCTAAGACAATCAACATCGTCACGGTCTCGATTAGCGTCTGTGGATGGCAGGGGTAGTGGCACGTTCTCCCAACGAGACGGAGATGTGCAAAAATACCCTCACGAAATCGTGGTCAGGCATATAGACTACGACACGGCCGAGGTCCTGAAAGAAGGAGATACTGTCGAGATTGCGGATGCACCCGAAAATTCAATCGAATTGCGGCAATCAGTCTCCGAGATCAATCTGCATTACCATGAAGGCTGCGTTGCTGGGGTCTGTAGCAGAGCCTTTCCTTTCCCATTCGCTATCCCATGGCCAATCTTGCCAAGTATTCTTTCAGCTCACGGGCTTCATCGTGACCGCCGTGTCCATGTTTCTACTGATCATCATCTCCTGGCTCATCATCTCGCAAGTGGACTTCATTCTGCGCTATGTTAACGCAACGATTGTGATCATTGACGAGTACATGAGCATCTTTTACAAAGAAACCAATACTTCTTTGCCGACGAAACTAGAGGAACCCCCGGGATGAGTCCCTCTGACTCATTAACCAAGGCAAATATGTATGTTTAGACATTATCTTGGCCTGATTCCAGTCGCTTAACGGTGGAACTTGCCAACTGACACGGTTCTTATCAGCTTAGAGCCTCTTAAGCGGCTGACTCACCCCAAGAGCTCCAGCAGGGTTTTATCTGAATAGTTATCACTGCTGCCCTTGTTGTTGTTGATTGTTACTATTATTGTCTGCGGTTTTGTTACTTTTATTAAGTCGCAGATAAGGAGTATTTATTTTTAATCGAAATCCTTTTCTTTGTTTTAGAAACTATCGTTCTACGCCGAGACGAAAGACTGAAATCATTGGCACCACCAATGTGCATGTTGTGGACAAGTTTCACTCGGTCTACCAGCCAAAAGATGAGTAAGTATTCTGTATTTAGCATATAATATAATCTGATTATTAACCCTTAAACCCTAATTCCATGTTCCAGAGAGGAAGAGGTGGAGATTGAGCTGCGGGACAAGAGCGACAAGTGTGTTCATCCCATTTTGGAGGAGCTCATCAAGACGGAGGAGGCCTATGTGAATAACCTGTACACAGGCATCGAGAACTATGGCAATATCTTTCAGCGAAAGGATCTACCTCTGGGTCTGCGTGGCAAGAAGTACGATCTGTTTGGAAATATCGAGCAGATAGCCGAGTTCCATAGGGATGAGTTTCTGCCCATGCTGCAGCGCAATCGAAGGGATCTGAAGGTTTTATTTGATGAGTTTTTACAGTTCCTGGATGTAAGATGATCATAATTGGCAATGATTTAGCATTTCATTTAATATTTTCTGTATTTTTTTTAGCAAAACTGCTTCTATGGCTATGTGATTTTTACCATGAACAAACAAAAGTCTCTTAAACTGTGCGATCTCTACAAGAATTACTTTACTGTAAGTTTAAAAATTCAATTTCTAGCTCCACAGCAACATGTGGCTAGCAGCATTTGCTTGGCAACTTTGTTTAGTAACATTTGCCTAGCTACATTTACTTATCAACATTTTCTTACGTCTTTCCCCTTTTTGAATTTATTATTTATTTATTTATTATTTATTTATTCCGAATTCCAGAGTATTCGCCTGGAACGCGATGACAAGCTGGGCATCAATAGCTTCTTGGTCCAGCCCATTCAGCGCATGGCACGTTATCCTTTGCTCCTGACGCAGTTTATCAATGTAAGTACACATCACGTTAGCCTTCTCCAAATAACTAATAAATATTTCCCCAAAACCCTTTGTAGACCTTCTTCAAGAACCGTGATATAGTAATGAAGCCCTTGATTGAATCATGCTGCCGCCTGGAGAAGCGCCTGCGTTCCCTACTGACCACCACCAATGAATCGGAGAACATCAATGACATTGTGGACTGTCATGAGGTAGGAGGAGTATCACCTGAGAGATGTTTACGTAACCAACTAACGTTCCATATTCACTCTCCGCTTGCAGTTCAATGTCTTCTATCAGGGCAAATTCCGCAAGGTGAACGAGTTCCAGGTGACCGATCACAAGCTAAAGCGTAACTACCGCGCCAAGGTCTTTATATTCGACAAGTGCATCATCTACACGGAGATCAAGGGCAAGAGCCTGCTCTTCCACGGTCGTTATCCCTGCGAGCACATTGGCATATCGGCCAAAACCAAGTCCTTTACGCTCTACTATGAGCGTAGGAAGCAGCAGGAGTGCGAATTCACAGCGGATCCCACACAGATTGCCCTTTGGCTGGACCTCATCCGGGACATGATCAATAATTTCGCCAACGAAGAGCGGGCCAAGCTACAGGAGCGCTATTCCCGGGAGAACGATCACCTGCACCGGAAGGCACCCAGTTTTTCGCTATATCGCGACTCGAATAGGTTCAGCTCTGACAGTGGCATTGGCAACATCTGGATAATGCCGAAGGCAGACGAGGAGACGAACAGCAATCGCAGCACTTGGTATGCAGCCTAGTAGAGTCCAGAGTAAAGTGTCTAGCGAGAGAGGATCTTAGCCAGATTATGGGAAATCAGCAGTGATAATTAAAAAGGGGGAATCCCCCCATCCCAGCCCAACCAGAGCTGCCTGTGGCGGCCAAGAAGGTCAATAGGGCCAAGTCGATTCAATATTCGAAATTGTTTCAAATTTCTGCTCAATTTGTGAAGCGAACTGAAGCAAAATCCCTTTCGATTTCAATGCTAAATCACCAAATATTTTTTGTATTCTAAGTTTAGTTACTCATGTTAAGTGTACATACCATATTCCTGTATTATTGTTGTCGCAAACTGTAATTCGTTGATACGTTCTCTAGTGCCGAGCTAGTTAAGTTATTATGTTTTGTGTATATATCAAATGTCAACTATAAATTAACTACAAAAAGTATATAGAAAAAAAAAAACAAAGAATTGTAGAGAAAATGTTATGAATAAAAAGGTAAATGCTTTAAAAAATATGTTTTATTTTAGATCATTGAATAAGGAAAGAAATTATTTAATTACTATATCAAATAAGCTGTAAGTACATATTTTATGTGTATAATTCAGAAATTTCCAGAAAGGAAAAAAGGTAATGCTTTTCCTCCCTGTTTAATTCCAAAAATTCCTTAAACCATCCCAAGATTCTAGCCAAATATGGTCTTAATTGTGTGATTTCTCACAGCTTTTCATTAAGAAAATATTTCTTGTAAATTATTTTAGAAATATCTGGCACTTCCTTCCACTTTCTGCCAGCAAAATCACACGCTTCACAGACGTCAAAACAAATGAATCTATCATGCAAAGGTCGCACGCCATCGGCGTTGTCATGAGAGCCAGACGTGAGGCAGCTGTTGTGTGCCTCCTCCGTGTGCCTCCATGCCTCCATCCCTCCATACCCATTGAGATCTCCACTCCGCTGCCATCGTATACCTCATCACTCTTAATACTGTTAATGATACGACACGGAATACTCAAAACAGCGAAACAACTTGTTTCGCAGCGCCACTTGCACCGGCCTGTGACATCACTAAGAAAATGTATAAAAATAAACAAATGGCGCATATAAATAAATATAAGCAATTATTATTGTTTGCCTGTGGTGCCCCCTAAACCCCCCCCATTCTTGATCGTCAGAGGGACGGGCTTGCTGCTCATCAATAGCGCCCAGAAGTGCTCGATGTTTATTTATAATTCCCACTGTTCTTTGTTGCCTCATCAGGGAATTCTTTTGATTTCAATTATACGTTCCTGCCCGGGATGATTGTCTAAAAAAATCAATTGTATAAATAATAAAGCCAATAAAATGTGAGCAATTTAACATGTGAAATTCGCAAAATGCTAATGACAATTGTCGGTTTTCCGGTGATCTCTATGAGATCATCATCAACGCAAAAACTCAAAACAATTACTAATTGTTTCAGTTAAGCGTTATATAAGATTAGATTAGTATAATATAAAGAGAGGAATATATGTGAAATAGTTGTAGACATTTTTGGCAATACAGCCAGAAAAGGTTTACGACGTAGAACAGTCGAGAACGTCGATATATTATCGATAAATATAGATATTGTTGACCTAGAACGAGAGCTAATAGATAAAGGTGAATTTTGAAATATAAATTAAATAAATGCAGTCAATTTATATGAGTTGAAATTTCAGAAATCGAATAATTTATAGAATTTTAATTGCAACGATATATAAACTTGATTAAATATCGATACAACCTATCGAAATTAACATTAAAATTCAAATTTATCAATCGATTTCTTGCCATCTCTAGCACATAACTCCGACGAACTGTCTAAAACCTATTCGGTTTCTGATTTATAACTCTATTTAGAGTGTCGCAAAAAAAGCGAAGTCTAAGTCTAAGCAAAACCCAACCAGTTTGCATTCCATTCCTCAACCCAAAAAAAGCAACAAAGTTCAAGGCAAAATCAATGTCCACGATTATGGGTAGTGTCTGTACTACAATAATTACAGTTATTGTCCGGCCATTAGCCCAAAAGCCCCCTAATTGATATGCAAATATGGAATCATAAACGATTAAATGCTATTATTGCGCCCCGGTCATAAAGCCATGATGAAAGCAAAAGTGTTACAGGCTCCGTGGAATTCTATTCCAATGCCAGACATTGAAATGATTTTCACAGTTTCAGATCGTTTTTCGATGTTTACAAACAAAGTGTTCGGCGCGTGGTCAGCATAGCTTTTTTGTTTTGTCTTAAATAAAAAAGAGAGAGCCCCACAAGAAAGAGAACGATCTTTCTGGGAGCTTTGAAAGCTTTTCATGCTTTTGCAAATGTGCTCAGCGTAAATTTCGCTCAGTTGAGTTTCGCATTTGATTCGCAGCGGATCGGTAACGGAATAGTGAGTCGTATATCTCTCTTAAAAAAACCCCAACTGCCATCGATATGCGTCGAATTCGTCGGCGACTTCGTTAAGTGCCCAAAAAAAAAAATCTATATAGAAAAAGCTGTGAAAATAGAAATCAGCCATAATGGAGTTAACGCTGCTCCCGTTAAATTGGTTCGATGTGATTTCCGTGGCGCTGACATTTCTGGTGATATTCCTGGTGCAAGTGCTTAACGTCTATTTGCATATACTCAACGATAAAGCCGATAATGCCAAGTCCGCGGATGTTGTAGACAAGGCACCCGCGAAGGAATGCCCGATACTGGAGTCGTCGTTGCCCAGCTCACCGATAGCAACCACCACGCCGCCGAAATCGCCGACAACGTCGAATGGCAAGCTGCTGGAGAAGCAAGCCAGTCTGCTGGATACCGATAGGTAGGGTTGTCGGTCTTAACCCTTTGTTTGTCTGTCTCTCCAGCTGACAGCTGTTCATTGTTTGTAACCATCGAATAAATGTCCATTAATGGCTTGGTCCGACCTTTGGCATGATATAGACTTACTGCTAACTGTGCGTATACGTGATAAGATAACGTATACGCCAGGCATGGTTTATTTTTTAAAGGCTTTTTCACGGTAATTGCTGACAGAGGAGTGGTCGAGTTCATGACATGCATTATAAACATGTTAATTTGCACGACAGATACTAGATAAGAAAAGCTCTTTTATATCTTTTGTGATTTTGATTTTTAGGCGGCGGAAGGAAGTTATTAAAAAGATTGCATGTGTTGTACACTTTTATAGAGGAAGTGGTTGTGGTAAGAGGGCTATCTAAGTCATAATTTCGGGTTTTTTTATGTATATTTTCGTCATATAATTGTTGTTCGAGTTGCACTTAATAAATTAGGGGGTTTCTATGCATGATATGTGGGGTATATTTATATTCTTATCGAAGAGCTTGTGACAAATGCTTAGAGTTAAGAGGGGACTTTATACCGGAATAGCTAAGACTTGAATAATATTAAATATTGATAAGTAATTTCATTGGTCTTAAGTTCTTAAATCTATTTGTTTTCAAGCATACATAATTTATGTGTGATTCCCCCCTCATATTCTCATATTGGCTTGTTGTTCTTGTGTTTCTGTTTCCCCCCTCGTTTGCAGCGGCATCTCATTGAGTTCCATCAGCAGCACCTGTGCGGCGACCAACCCATTATCGCCAACATACCGATCCTCACTCAATGGTTTCCACACTTTCCACTCGCACACGCTCAGCTTTGAGACCCTGGGCGATGAGTAGTAAGTATATACACGCCACACACTATTATCGGATTATGGGTTGTTATGGAAGTTGGTCACAATTAACAATTACCATACTTACTCCAACCCAGCCACGAGGATGAGGATACTATCTCACTGGAGAATTTGTTTCCCTGCGATCAAACCGAGATCTATGCCTCCAAGAAGATTAGCTTCATAATTGACGAGCTCATCCAGACGGAGGTGAACTATGTGAACAATCTGAAGAAGGGAATGCTGAACTATGGCAAGCTTAAGGATGTGGAGGATGTGCCAGAGGGACTGAGCGGCGAGGCCAAGCAGCAGCTGCTGCTGGGCAATGTCCAGGAGATACTGGAGCTCCATGAACAGGAGATTCTGCCGCTGATGTTGCGCAATCAGCGGGATCTCAAAGGTCTATTCGATGAGTTTGCCATACACTTTGAGGTGAGTAAACTGGGGGGCAGAGGGAAAGAGAGGAGGGACATGGTGTGGGTTGGGTCCATTAGCCGAAACTCGTGTCATTTAGCCAAGTAGCCGTTAGACAGGTTCCGACATGCCATCGATCAGCAGTCTTTTGTCTTTTGTGCTCTTCCGTAGGCACTCCAAGCTACAAAATTCAACCTCAAATATTTACTCAGAGTTAAGTTGATAAAAGTTTTTTTTATTATTATTAGTTTGCATTTTTTTTTTCTTGACACCTGCGATTGCTGCGGCGATGAGTGACGGTTTCTCGTTTCTTCATTACCTTTTTGCTTTGTTAAACATTTTTTCTGCGTTTTGTTTTTTTTTTGCTTGTTAAATTTTTTATTTATTTTTAGTCCCAGACTCGTGTAGAAATGCAAATTAAGCCTTGTGGGTTAAGCAAAACTGCTTGAGTATGCCAATTGAGGCTTGAAAATAAATGAATTATTTTTATTATATTTAATTCTGTGTAATATTTCTTTGCTCACACCTCGACCAACATTTGGAGAATTGTGTGTCAGCAGGTTCATTCATATGCCGGGGCGTGCTTCGTATAAATTAAGTTAATGAAAATGCCAAAAAATAAAAATAAAAATAAATAAGTATTTAGCAGAGAATGACGAATGGGGGAGCTTAGTGAAGTCCCCGCAACTGATAAGATTGAAATAATCACCAGAACACAATAATTATAAAGAACAACAATCGCAGAACCGAGACAGAGAGCTCGCACTCAGTTACGAAAATCGGTTAGAAATTGTTAAAGCAAACAGAAATGTTTTTATGTCTGGGCTTGGGTTTCATTTGCCGGCAGCTGACGTCATCGCTTCACATTGGGAGAGTCGCACATTTAGATATTATATATATATATATATTGTAGCTATAGAAATCCCCAAAAATCAACATGAATTACAGTGCTGCGGATCTCGTTAAAAGTGCTCAGTTGGGTATGATTTTTTCGGCGGCCATGTGGCCATGTCGGGCCTGAGTGTTGACAAACGCAAATGATCAATTTAAATTGAAAATGCCAGAGGAGGCTTGTGTGTATGTGGAATTCTCTTATGTCATTCTGCAGTTCCAAGAAGTGCCCCCTCCAGCGGAAGATAAGAAATACATACATTTCAGTACAGTTCAGTAAGCGGTTTCCAAAGCAGGTAACATTCCTGCTGAACGCCCCAAGGATTTGGCATCTTAATGTTCGACAGACATGCTAAGAGCCCCCAGAGATCTGATTTATGCTGCTTTTCACTTCTTTTTTTTATTTCATATTTCTCCTCTCTCTCGCATCCACTTTGCTTTAATTTTCTGTTCCCCAAACATTTCTGACTCACTCAGGAGCCTCTGGCTAAAGCGATAATTTGGCTAAATATATATATCATAAAATAAAAATGTTCAAAAAAGATTTGTTTATACATATTTTCAGGAAAGTTTTTCGCTTATTTTGGCAACATGTTGTATAAACAATAGACGCACGCACACACAACTTGTTGATAAATATATATAAAAACCATGTTATGTTATGAATTTTCCCCTCTCAAGCTCGTCGTCGTCGCTTATTAATGAGGCTTTTCCACAAGCAATTGCCAAATCGATTAGTTTTGACACGAATATTGATGTTTTTGCGGCTGAAGAGGCCTAGTATTGATTAATGTCAGGCCTTGTCCAGTTGAGGATTTTGACTCGCTTTTTTTTTTTTTTGGTCTCGAATCCCACAAATGCCAGAAGAACCGACCATAAATAGAGTCGCCTTCATTTATTAATCCGCTTTAAATGGCCAAGAACAACGCAAGTGACAAGCGTGTCGGATTCTATTTGATTTCTCACCAACCAAAGGCGCAGAAATCAATTAAAAGTTTTCGATTTCAAATGGCCAAGGGGTCGGGGATTTCTCCGATTTGAGGCAATCGATTTGGTGGAGATCACAATCGTTGATGGTTTGCCATAAAATAAACAAGCGCAGATGATGCTTGGAAGGGGATGCCTTCGGGCTATAAATTGTATAAAACATGCGGAAAAAATTAGAGCACTTTTAAATGATTTGTTAAATTATTTATTGGGGGGGTTTCTTGTGGCTAATATTGTAGCAAGACTTATGACCTAGGGAATAATAATAATTAGCATTTATATGTAGCTCATCAATTTAGAGAATATAAGTAATTTAAGGTTTTTATTTCTTACGTTTATTGAAATCCAATTGATCTTTGTTTTAGAATTGATCCCACTTTGTGCTCTGATGGAAATAAGCTTGTGTACAGTATACAAGTCATAATTTTTAAATAAAGAGCTATTAAAAATAAATTATCCGCCTATTAACCTCCCTCACATTTCAATATGATTTATGTGGAAGAGTGTACACTATAAATAGTCCTGATATATCATTTTAAATGCCCTTTTTTTCCACACACACACATATACTGTGTTTATGCGGGAAAGAATTCATGCATTCAATACATGAATTCCCAAAAATATTTGTGTTTGAAAACACAAGTTCATGTATTCGGGAATTCACGAATATTGGCTATGAATTCGAACGGAATACATGAAATTGGGTGGCGCCACCAACTGAGCTCTTAATAAATTAGGTGGCAACGCTGAGAAAAAATTAAAATAAATTAAATTTGCAGAAAATAAAGTAAAATTAAGTTAAAATAAAAGTAAAATCAAAGAGAGGTGGCTTGTAACTAATGTCGGGTGAAGGAATACAAAAATAATTGCAATCTTTTAATTGTATTTCTTTACTAGTAAACAGCTGACTACAGTAATTGCCTAGGTCTGGCATCTCTTTTAATATGAATGCATGAATTCGTGATATAAACCAGGGGTATTTAGATATCACGTATTCAATTATGGAATACATGAATTCTTGAAGGCATAAAATCCAACTATTCCCTAGAATTCATGTATACCATTCTGGAATACGCAAAATTCAATTATTCCCCGCATAAACATAGTAATAGCGAGCAAATTGCTAAATTAAGGGGAATGCATTGCGGATAGGAATTTCATGCTAATAAAATATCCGCCCACCGAGCAAAATTTCGCAAGATGCAAAAATAGATTGTCACCTTTAGCCGCCAGATGACAACGACAACGACGACGACGACGACGCCGACAATTGTTTAATGCAGTCACTTGTCCGTCGAAATCGCATTAGACATGCAAAACATCGGAGAGCAGAGCCCCGGGCTGGAAAGGGAGATATCATTATGGCTGAACCCGCAGAGAGATGATTATCATATCATCTAAATGCAGAACTTCGAGCTCTGATTCCGCGGCCAGGCGGAGCTAATGAAATTAAAATGGAAAGGAAATCGTTAGACAAGCAATTTTCTTCGCAGTTTGCACTAGTTTCGGAGTTTCGGGTTTTTTGGGATAACATTTGCATTGGCATTGGCCGCCTCCCCCCCTGGGAGATAGCGACAGGAATTTCAAATTTTCGCTCTAGCTTTGCCAAGGTTTCCCCCTGGTCTTCCACTCTCTCGCCGCCTCCTCGGAACTCGAGCTCGGAGTTACGTGACTTAAATGCTTAAGAAATTATGATTTCGCCAGCAGGCCTGTACGTACGTACGTCCGTACACCCATGTGTTTGTCTAGCACACTGTATATATCATATACAGATATATATATATATGTATATATCTCAGCCATGTGCGAAATGTGAACGAAACTCGTATGAGATGGAACAGCACATGGCTCAGACACAAAGGTTTTCCAAGTTTGGCTGGGGTTAAGATGGGTTAAGACCTTGTTTGGCTTGAACTGGGTCTCGTTGTGAAATGTCTGTGGGTCTGAGGTTTTAATTAATTTATATATGCAGAGTGTTTCTATATCATTTCCACTATCTGATGTTAATTTTCTTTATTTCTTTACTATATCGTTGCAGAAAAACCGCTTCTATTGCTATGTAAGCTTCACCATGGGCAAGAAATCCTCGATGCAGCTGCGACAGGATCATCGAGAGTGGCTGCAGGTGAATATAATTAAGAAACTCTCCTTAAAGTTATAAAAAAATATAAGAGATATTTATTTGACAGACCTATCAAACCTCGATAAAAGACAAGCTGGGCATCGACAGCTTCCTAGTTCAGCCCATCCAAAGACTGACCAGATATCCTTTGCTGCTGCAGCAATTTATATCGGTAAGTTAGGGATTTTATTAGTAACTTTCATATTATTTATTTATAAATTTAATTATTTAAAAATTTTAGGAATTCTACAAAAGTGGAATTAGCTGCAAGCCCGTGCTGACGGCAGTTTGCAAATTGGAGACGCGAATGCGACGCGCTCTGGATGTGGTTAACCAGGCCGAGGAGATACCCAACATTGAGGAGCTCAATGAGGTGAGAATTCAATAATTAAAATTACTAAATAATATTATAACTAATACTATATATTTCCTCCTTTCCAGCTGGACCTCCTGCAGTTGGGTAACTTCCGTCGCTCCACAGAGTTCGATGCCCATCACTTTCCCACGCGCAAAAAGTACCGAGCCAAGATCTTCCTCTTCGATCGCAGCCTGGTCTGCACCGAAGTCCGTAAGAAGCGTCTGGCCTTCCGGCAGCACTACCTCTGGGAGAATGTGGAGCTACAGCGACCCTTGGAGCTGGCCACCTCCAATGCCAATAAGACCATCAACTTGCTGGTGAAGCAGCAGGAGGGAGGCAGTGCCAGCGGAGCTGCCGCCAGTGGCAAGCGGGAGGAGTTCTCCTTTGTGGCCACAGAGGCGGCGGTGGTGAAGCAGTGGCTTCAGGCCACCCACAAGATCATCGAGATCGCGAGGAACGAGCACGCACGCAGGAATACCTTTAGTCTGCCCATGGATCTGGTCATCGGAGTGGTGGTCTCCATCTGGCTGATATGGCAGTACTTGTAGGAGGCTCTACTACCATATCCTTCCTTCCTGTTCCTGTTCCAAGCATCCCATCCCACCCCATCCCATCTAGATCGTAGATATCTAAGAATAAAAGCTAAGTTATTTCGTAGTCCTGAACTCCTTGTACTTGTGTGAGTGTGTGTGTAGTGAGTGTGTAGTGTGTGTAGTTTCCTCGGTGTTTGTCCGAGCGTAAAATAAGCTTGCTGCAGTCGCTTGACAAATATTTATGATAAATTGCCTTTGCAGTGGCCAATCCCAGTCCTGTCGTGTCTTCGTTCGTCCTTGCAGCAGAATGTAAATAGCTTTTCATCTTTTTCGCCAACACAGTGTGTGTGTGTGTGTGTGTGTGTGCCTTGCCTTGCGGCAGCCACCGAAAAATTTATGACAAATCTATTTATTTAGAATTTATGACGGCCCCGATGCAGGAAGCTTCCATCCACACAGAAGCCAAGTCACGGTCTAAGGAAATCTAATGAACCATGTCCGAAAAAAATATGTGGATATGAACTGCTCGACAAGCTGACGAGGCTCTGGGAGTGTGTTAAAAAGCAGTTTAGAGGGTTTTAAAATATAATAAAATATTTAAGGGGAGTGCATAAAAAAAAGGGAATGTCTTTATTAACTTTTGGTTCGTAAAATAAATATATTTATTACATATCCGGGAATATTGCTGAAGTATTTATGATATTACTTTTAATTAGGGAGGTTTTTTTGTTAAATGTTTATAGGTTTGCTGTTTAAACAAATAATAATAATGGTAATAAATAAGATTTAATGGTCAAGTGGCTGGCCAACATAAAGATGACAAATATCTAAGGTTTTGCTATAAATAAAACTACGATTTATGTACCTACTAAAAATAGTAATTACAGATTTTTTATCTATTTGATAACTTCTTTTAATGTAAATTTTTGGGATAAGTATTGAGCAATGCCTTGACATTATGTTTTATTTTTGAAAGAATTGAAGGTTTTTTAAGGTTTTTTTTAACAATAAATAATTAATTTAATAAAAACTTTACAATATTTATTTAATCTCCTCTCTTTAGGTAATATTAATTAATTTATTAATTCATTATTATAATAATTATTAATTCATTGTATTTATTATTAGGTATTAATTATTATTTTGAATATTAAGCAATGCCTTGACATTATGTTTCCTGTTAAAAAATTAAAGGTTTGTAGGCTAAAGTTTTAACCAACAAATATTTAATTTATTAACTTCTAACTATAATTTAATTTTTATTAACTTCCCAGCATAATTTATTTAAGTATTTATTTGTCTTTCTCTAACTCCCCTAAATATGCTATGTATTTCAGCAGAAACCGCCTAAAAGTTGTCTTTTAAAAAATTATATCCACAGTTGAACACCCAATTTCCCTGCTTCAAGACCACTGTAGGACGCTGCCTTCAATTTGACTTAAAAATCATATATAAAACATATATATATATATAGATATATTCCCCCATTAGCTGTCCTGATTATCCGGTCAAGTATGCAAAAATCAAATTCGTTAAGGGAAAATAAGCCTGGCAAAGGCTCTCCTCTAGAGCCAGTAAAGAAAAAATATAGAAATAAAACTGAAAAACTGCACTAATGAAGTTAAGAAGGAGGCTGTGTGGGGGGGGCCCACTAAGGATGTGCACCATCTGGCCCTATCTGCATTTCCGTGGGTGTGCCGGGGATGTGACAAAATTTGCACAAAAGCAATTTGTTAAGAGGGCAAAAAAAATACATATATAAAAAATAAAAAGAGACTGACTCCCTTGACATCCGAAGGATACAGCGAGAGAGAGTGGGTTGGGGGATGGGGGTACACCATGTGAGTTGCTGTCTAAGCAAATTTTTGTTGGTACTTTCCATGCAAGTCTATGTGCTCGCTCGCTGGCTGGCTGGCTGTTGGTTTATTATATTATGTCATTTATGTTGGCATGCCGCCATCGCATCCGCTTGTCGTTTGCTTGGGGGATAAGGGATGTCGGAGGGTGCGGAGGGTGGGGGGAACGCCGCCGAGGCTAAAGGATAATGCCCGTGTTCTTACCAGGCAGCTTAAGTGTATTAATGTCTGTCAAGTAGTTGTCACAAAAGTGACGTGTATGTAAACGATTTGACATTTTTATGAGCCCCCCAAAAAAGTGGCTGAGAAATTACAAAATATTCCTTAAAATTCTACCAGCTCCCTCTCTCTCTTGGAGTCTTCTGCCCTGAGTAAATATATTTCAATATTTCTGGGCCATTGGCTCTTTTTGGGGCGCTTTTGGGCGCTTTTGTCTATGCCCCGCACGTAGTTGGCTCCAACATGCTCCACATGTTTTTTAAACTAAATGCATAATTTCAAACGCAAGAAAAAGCGAAGAAAAGGAAGAATTTTTCGGCAATAGAATTGTAGAATGCCAGGGGCATAATTTATTTGAATTTTTTTCTGTTCGGGACACGTTGTGGGGGGAGGACTAGGAGGCTGGAGGACAGCAGCAGCAAATTTGCCAAGTAATTGCACAAATTATTGCACGTAGGCGGGCAACACATGATGATGGAACAGATGGCAATGGGGAGATATAGCCATAGCTCCTGCTCCATTCTACATCCTCCCTTTCATGCTACATTAAATTAACTTGACATATTCGGGGGCAAAGTGGGTGTGGAAATGGTGGGGGGAAACTTGGGGCCACAACTGTTGCTAATTTTTGCTTAATATGCCTCACACACTCACGGCCAGCTCCTGCTGCTCCATTGGACTCGAGTGTGCTGTGTGTGTGGTGTGTGTGCGTAACCAATTCACGCCCCAGCGCCAGTTGCTGCCACCTCCTCCTCCTCCTGCTAACCTAAGGATATGCGCCTCCTCCCGATATCTGCCAGCGGTTTATCTACCCATGTAAATGCAACACAACACTTAGGCACGCATCCAGCACACATCTTCATCCATCCATCCATCCGTCCGACATTTGCCGCCTCGTCGCTGGATTTGCGAATTCGTTTAGTTCTTTTGCTTCGGGTGCTTGAAAAAGTTCAAATTTCAGCTGCGAAATGGCACGTGAAACAATGTGCTTCTCCGGCCAGGAGTTGGAGTGACAGTGGGGCAAGAGCACATAAAAAAGGAGGTTGAGTTTGCTAAAAAGAAATTCCAGAACTTGGTAAGAACATTCTTTAAGATTTATTCACTTTATTAATAGTGTAGGTTCTTGGTTTTATTTACAAAGATGTTACACTTTATATTAGTTAATATATATTGCAATAAATTCCTACACACACCTGACTTGCGGACCTAGGGCCGACAAAAAGCCACAATTGAAGACCCTGCGAAAGGATGGCAGATTTTTCAATGCCTGATTGAGACGCAACTGACCCGCATCCGTAAATCTTCCTTCCATCAAGTGCCTGGCATCGCCGACAAAAGCCTGGCCCAGGTTCAGCAGAAACAACTGCCTTCCAGGCAGGTTGGTAAAGCTTGGCTCTTCCTGGTTAAACTTGGAGTCCTTTCCATAGAAGATCCTATACACGATTCTCATGGCCATCACATCGAGCACACGCTCATCGCTGACAGGAGAGTCTTTACCCCGGGGGCAGCCCATGGCATCGATGTAACCCTGGAATAGTCCAATATCCTCCATTATCGATCCCTTAACTCCCTCGCCGTTGTATGCCATGTTTTGGGGCAGAAAGTTGCTCAGGATCTGGCGAGCCAGGATAAAGCCCAGCAGGCTCGCCTTGAAGACATCATGCATGTGGGGCGTAAAGAAGGGTTTCTGCAGAATGTCCAGGGGCAGAACTATGGTGTTGTCACACACCTGGAGTTCTGGCTCGGCAGAGGCATATCTATCGTTGGAGAGCAGGTAGAAGCCCTTGCCCCTGGGCACTGGTCTGTCCAATTGCTCCAAAACCTTTCGATTACGATGCTCCAAGATCTTCAAGTGCATCTCCGCCAAGTCCGGCTCAGTAGATTCCAGATTGAGGTTCGAGTAGAAGTCGGTGACAAAGCTTCGCTGGTTCTGAATATCTGGAAGTCTGCCCACATTCACAGTCATTTTACTCAGCTTCTCTGTGATATGCTGCACTTCGTCGGGCTGTAGATCCGATCGGTCGCCGTACAGTACGCGCACGAAGGATGAGATGAGCTGAAACAATCGCTGGACTTCATCTATGTTCCTCTGGAACTTTCCCTGCTGCAAGTAGAAGTCCTTGTAGAGCAGCTCGCTGGCAGGTTGCATGTGAAGGGCCACGGCCGCGGCACACTTGGCGGGATCACCCTCGGCTTGGCTACCATCCAGGCTGCTCAGATACCGCACGAAGCTGACCATCAGGTAGCTGGCCACGGTCTCGCTTTCGTATTTCTCCAGAAGATCCTGCAGACCCTCTAGGTATTTCATGTCATAGGTTTCCACCACGAAGCTGGCGTCGAAGGAGCTACCAAAGACGGTGCCGAGGAACTTGCCCAGGGATAACTTTGTCCTCTTCTCGAACTCTTCGATGCTCAGGATTCTTGGGAAGCCTGCCACTTCCCCCAGTTCCTTGATTTCCCCTTCGAGAGCGGTAATATCGCGAGCCAAATTGGCAACTCTCTTCCTGGAAACACCGAGTGTGATCAGCAAGTTCCTGGTTTCCATTTCCCCTTCAACTGTGTCGATTTGCTGCTTTCCCAGGACCACCTTGAACTTCCTGCTACCGTCCGTCCTGGGCTCCACGTCCATGGCAATGAGCAGCGTGTCCAGACCAAAGCGACGCAGCCGAGCCAGTGTCTCCAGCCACTTGAAGTTCTGCTTGGGCCACTGACTACTGCGGGGCGTAAATTGTGGCCAGGTTAGGCCCTGTGCCGGTGGCACCAACTGGATGTAGTGCTTCCACGTTTGCGTATACCTGGGAGATGTGAGGCAGGCATCGTAGAACTGCCACACCTTCTCCTCCACACTGGCGGAGTCTTTGAAAACTCTATATTTCAGTCCATCGAACATCTTCCTCATTCTGTCATTGAATTTCTGCTTGACCAAGCCATAAAGAGAGTTGATACCGTCTTCCTTGTGCAGATCCAGGAACTTGCCACTGGAGTACTTTTGGAAGTTCACGCAGGGATCGGTGGTGTTGTCCATGTGTTGAAGTATTTGCTTCAAGGCCGCCTCATCGGGACTGGATGTGCGGGATGCCGCGAAGCCAAGTAGCAGCAGAAGGCAGATAACACGAGTAATTCCCTCCATCTTTGGCGAGTAACTGAGGCAAAAACTCGAAAACAGCCGAATTTAACCCGGTGGCTAGGTAGTTGATAGTGATACGAATGACCCAGGGTGACATAGGCGTTGATAACCCTGACTTTGACCTACAAGCGTTTTTGGCATATTTATTAATCAGTTGAAGAAATCACAAATAAGAAACAACAATGTACCAGAAAATGTGCTAAAGATTTTCTAGGAAAATGTACTGGAACTTCATTAGATTTGTGAAGTAGATGGTAGTAGATGGGCCAGAAATATCAATAAAGGAGCACCATACTAAAAGCCTCAAACAGAACCTTTTTTATAGGTAATTATTAATTATAATCACTCACTCAATGGGTTTAGTTTTTTATATGTTTATTTATAAGTTATATACTTTTTTTACACAAAAAAAATCTACTCTTGCCCCACTGTGCTGGTTACGGTGGCACAAATCAAGCAGAGCGACAAATGCCCATGCGAATGTGTGAATTTGCCGACGATGACAACTGATAAAAGATCGAATTGCGCATCTGAATCCTGTGAGAGTCCCAGGACACGTTCCGCCTGGCAGAGGAGGGGAATGGCATGGGAATGGGAATGGGAATGCGAATGTGGCTGGGAATGAAGACCGAGAGACCGGGAAGACCCTTAAGACCCCGGGTTAGGCATAATGCCGTATGGCATTAGATAAAAAACAAAGGCATGTAATTTTCGGGGCATGGCCCAAAGCCGCACAACCAACGGAAACGGAAACGCTCGATAATCGCCCAGAGAGAGAGAGAGAGAGTGAGAGAGACTGCAGCGTCATGTGTGGGCGTTGTTGGGTTCAAGGATGAGGTTGCTCCTTGATGCCCTGATGCTCGGATAATGCGGGGGCGGAAAATCACGTAGGGTGAAAGCACTCACACTCCCAAATTGATAAATGCTCTCTGTTAAGTGGCATGTTTTTTGGGTTAAATGCGGTGTAAAATGTGCTGGCCTTCACCCCCTGTAACCCCTAATGGCATAATAACCTGGCGCTGGAAAAATGCAGAGCAATGTTTGGTCTATATTCGATGATTGTTATAAAGAGAGTATTGGTTTTATGGGAAATTATACAGGAGAGTGTATGGAAAGTCCACTTTAAAGGGCAAGAGTTTACTCTATAAATAAACCTCTTTTTGGTTACACTTTTCTCTGCGTGTAATTGAAGGAAAGAAAATCTAAGAGCTAAGAGTGACAGTTCAGTTAGCAGTCGGGACTACAAAGTCGCAGCACCTTGAAGGCGTCAACCTGGCCGAGTTGACGCAAATAAATCGCCCATCGTTGTCGGCGCACCTGACACTGTCAACATATGCTCTGCTCTGCAGTGCCAAAAGCTGGGCTGGCTACCGGCCCTTCCGGTTCTCCCTTCCGGTACATCCAGGCCCTTGTACATACATCTTGCTTACAGGGCGCCAAATTGAAATTTAAAACGAGAAAACCAATAAAAAACAAGTTACAGACGCCACCGACGGGCGGCAATACAAATTGCACTGACGACAGCTGAAAGGCCATGGAGCTGGGAGCAGGGATCCAGGGAGCCGTGAGCCGTGTGCCCCCGGAAACCGTCCAGGAACCCAGCCGAAACCACCCGATCCCAAATGCAATTCGCGCCCGGGACCAGCATACAAATGCCTTCAGCCAAAGGATAATATAATGCACGTTGTTGAAGAATAATGGTCCTGCCAGAAGACAACGTCGCCATCGTCGTCATCCAAGGGACTAAGCATGTCTGCCATCCCGAAAAGAGGATGGGAGCAAGACCCAGCCTCCAGGCAAGGATCCAACGGATCCACAGAGCGGACAATAACGATGCCGGCAACGGCAATGACAGGCAATTTTAATAGAATCCGCCAGCCGGGAGGAATGGGTATACGGACTTAACTTGGTGCGTGCCTTAACCTCGGCACACAGGAACAGGACAGCCAGGACAGCTTCAATTTGCACCACCAGCCTATCAGAATCTTCAATGAACTGAGAGAGAGTCCCTTCCATGGATAGCAAAAGGGGTGCAGGAGCCAGGAGAGGGGATGGGAGGTTTGATTTATTCGCCGCTAAAGTCAACAATCAATATTCAAATTCGTATGGAACCTGTTGAAAGAAATCATTTTTTTGTAATGTGTTTGAGAATTTATAAAATGCATTCTTTGCGGGAACTTGTATACTATTTATGGAATAAGATGAGAAATGTCATTGAAGTTAGAAGTTTTTTTTAAGTTTTCATAACAATTTGGAATATGAAAACAATTAAACTAATTGTATTTAAACCGGAAAGGGAATATTAGTTAATTATTAGGAAGTTAAGGAATAACATAGTGTGTAAACTTTTGAAAATAATTAAAAAGTAATTAAAGTAAAAATTTGGTAAACTTTTCTCTGCAAAATGTTCTGCATTCCATAGGTAAGGTAACCAATTTTGTATCTTCTTAGATTAATATTACTAAAGATCCTCCTGAAAAGACTTTAGATACTTAAGGTCTGAACTTTGAACCCTCGTCGTTTTGGGATATTCTTTTTAGATTATTTAATGCAAGCCATGGGGTTTAGGGTTTAGGATTTAAAACTAATATGAGGCGTGTTGACTGCACTTTGCACTGTATCGATACAAATATTGATATATCGAATTATAGATTTTTGGACACAATATCTACATATATTCTAAAACATATTGATATATTTCGAAAAAGTAGTTTTAACGAAAATATTTATTTATATAAATGTTACTCAATGTTTGCTATTTTAAAGTAGTTTTAAAGAAACTATCTGAAAAATTGTTCTTATTTAAATTTGTTTGTGAGAAATCATTGAGAAATATAAATAAATTGATGTTATTTATAGAAACGGATCAATATTAAATTAATATCAATTTTTGTATCCATTTTATTGTCTTAAATTTCCCGTAAAAACAAAAAGTTCTGATGAAAGCTTAATGAAGAATTGTTAGCTTATTATTTTGATGTAATAAAATGAAATGATGCTATATTTCTCCTTAAATTATCAACAATATTGGATATGACAGCCCTACTGCTCTCTTGTCATTATCTGCCGGAAGCTGTATCCGAATTTTGGAACCTCTGGATCTCTGGAGGTTCTCTAACTTGTATAACTAGCATAATCCCACAAACTTTGCTTCCCTGCTCACCAGACCTCTGCTAGGGTTACTCCTCTCCTAAGACTATTCCCCAGAAATCCCAGTGAATAAAATGTTATATAAATTGTGGCAAAGCATAAAAATGATAATGTCCATTTGTGGTCGAGCCAAATTCATTTATTGCGCCTGCCCAAATATCTTTTGATTAGCCAACGGAATGGCTCCGGTTGCTCCGGCCATAAGAATCCAGGTCATGTAGCCCGCATATAAATCCCGGCAAATTCATGCATGACCCATAAAAGCGGGGGACTGGGAGACTGGCGCACTTCACGGAAACACGGAACATATTTCCTATTTATGACTGCAACTTTCGGTCGGGTCGGGGTCGGGGTCGAGTCCGGGCGGGGTATAAAAATTTCAACACGCTTACACAAAAATTGCCAATTAAGCGCATTTATGACTGCAGCGCAGCGGAAGTATGTGTGGTATGCAGCTAGGAAGGCGAATGGGGGAGTGGCTCCACACCACACACACCACCCCCGAGGACGAAACCCACTGTAGAAACAGTGTCTGCGCCCCATAAACATCCTTAATGCGAGAACGTGTGCACTCCGAAGACGCTCGCCAGGATTATTAAGAAACAATGAAGCCGGGACGCCGCTAGAAGCCATAAAAGCGGACACATAACGCCCGGTTTATGGCGCAAGTTAAAACCGGAAACTAAATAGTTGACACCGCGCGGACATTGACCATTGGCTTACCCAACGGGGATGGGGCTGCATCCCAAGCCGAGGCGGAGGCGGATACCGTCGTGGCGGAACTCTCGTAAAGCTCTCGGGTCAATGACGAAAACATAATTTGTAATTTGAATTTGCTTCGTGTTCGAGCATAAGCAATGAGCTCTCACTTCGTCCTTCGTCCTTGTTTTTCTTCTTGGTTATAAGGCATTCCGTTGGCGTTTCGGGTTATGGGCGCATATAATTCTTAAGGATAAGAAATCCTGATTTGCCGACACAGGAGGAAGTTCAACAAATTAGAGTTGCAGAAGCAGCTTTTTATTGGTTTCTTAAAGAATCGTTATCCTTGCCTTTTAAGCCAAAGGAAGACACAATTAACTGGCAAGGAATCACTCGAGGAACTCCTCCTTTGAGCAGCAAGGTATTGACTTGTATTAAAAATTGTCTTGGGGGGGCCACTTTAAGCCTTGGCCTCGACGGAAAAGGCACAAACCTGCGGAACGTTGACTGATTTATGCGCTTATCACGCAGGCGTCGCCGTTTTTATGTCCCTGTCGTCGCCGTCTGTCGGCCATAAATGTCCTGGTACTGGGTCCTGGTCGCAAATTTGCCATTTTAATGCTCCTTCGGCTAGCGCTTTTCAATTTCTGCACACATACATACTTACTTGCATCCCGGTACCTGCGAGCAATGGCTTAGGCCCATCCTTCGACAGTGACAGTTTTTCATTACGCACAAATCCTTTGGGCATACGAGGAGTCACATTAAAAAAAAAGGATGCCGACTAAAAGCCAAAAAACACACACAAAAAATAAAGGGGAAAAAATAAAAGCAAACACACACACAGGAGCTGCTCCTGCTCCTGCTGCAGTCTTAGGAATTTCATAAAAATCGTTGCCAGCTTATCGCAGCTTTAAGATGTCTGCATGTCCTGTGGGTGGGCTGGTGGGTGGATGTCCTTTTGGCCCTGCGACACTTTGAAAGTGACATTATGCAACTTTGAGCGGCGGCACAGCAGCGGGAACTGCAGCTATCTAAATTACCCAGAGACATCCGGCATGCCAGGACGTTCTTATATGCTCAAGGATCAACAGGAAGCGCCCCAAGGAGTCTGACTAGCTCCATGTGTTGCATTTTCCTTTCCTCTCCTCTCCGCTTTCTTTTTTTTTTTGTTGTTTCTTTTGGGTTCTTCCTTTTTTTGGCGCTGCAAATTTCATTTGGCACTGCGATGGCAGGAAGGAAATGTGAGCATGCAAAAGCCAGAAAGGGTCCTGGATAGACACAGATAAGTTGAGCGCAGGAGTCGCCAATTAATGCGTCGTCCTGCACGTGTAAACGCTCGCCCACTTCAGATCCTGTGGAGCACCAAGTGGCCGTCTGTCAAGGCCAAAAGTCACTTATTCCTGGTGCACGGTGAAGCCGGAAATTTAAGGACTGAAAAACTAGTAAATTCACAGTACAGACTAGGTGGGAAAAGGATATCTTAAGGGTTTTTTTTACACAACTTAAAAGAAATATAATTCTAGATTTAAGAATATTTATATATATAGATATGGCTCTAAAATAATAATAAACAAAGTCAATATTTTATTAGACGTGTTCTATACGCGGAGGCACACGCGGAAACCTGCCTATCTCGCTGTTCATTATCATCTGGAGCCGCGTGATCACCGGCACCATCATCTGGAGGCCCAAGTGCTGCTCCAGGGTCTGGGCTATCTCTACGCGTAGCGCCTCCTCCAAGGACTCGCTCACGTTGCGCTTCTCGACTATCTCCACCCTGGGCACCTGCAGCGGATACCGGGCCGGACAGGTGAAGACCAACTGAAGGGCAAATCCTACTCGAACTCCCGATGCGACCCCGCCTTCAATATAGTTCATTGTGGCCAGCGGAACCTTCAGCTGAAGCCAGGGTCGACGCGATAGAACCAAGTAGGCCAGTCCCAAATAATGCATGGTTCGCACCTCATTCTCCTGCAAATCGGCAAAAAACCGTGCCGTCCTCTCCGCATCCCAGCTCTCCGGCAGCTCGCGCCTGACCACAGCTCCTCGTACTCCCCCGCGCGCCCTCTGCGTCATCCTTTGTCGGTAATTTCGAATTTTGCCTACTATTTCCTTTATTTTTTGGAATTTTGTTCGCTTCCCCCGGATCGTTATCTCTGTGCCACCGAAATAATTTGAAATGTAATGCCAGGCCGTGTCAGTAAGCCGAGATTTGCATAGTCCCATCAAAGCAATAACAGATGGATGAAAAGGGACTCCTTGAGGCCTATCATAAGGCAAGAGATCTCTGGGAAATAGGAGGAAGGGGATGATTGGGGGAGAGTCTGTGTGCAAAAGGTAGATGCTCTGCCCGAAAGGGAAGTTATAAGTTATGAATATATAAAGCTATGCAGACATATTCAGTTACATTAATAACTGTTCATCATTGAAATAATTTTATTAAATTTTCAAATTAATTAATTTGTAAATTAGACCTAAAGGTTAATATTTTTATTACTAAAAATAAATTTAAATATTATTAACCTCTTATTATGTTTATTTCTTATTAAATATTAACAAGGATATTCCGAGAGATGGCAGAAAACAGCGATATACCGATACTTTATCGAAAGCAAAGCAAAGGTCGATAAATAAATAGATATTTTAATGTGCGCGATGTGCGATAATTGTCAAAGAAATCGATATCTTTATGTTGGCGATGTGCGATAAATTAATGTTCTGTTTAATATATCGAACACATATCGAATACATCAAACTGTGCCAAAGCAGGGCCTAATAAATATGAAGAAACTATGACAAATTTTAAAGTTTTTTAAAATATAAACTGTACAAAATATACAAATAAATAATAAATCCAATTTTTCTAATTTATCGAAAAATTCGATATTTAAACGTTAAGTGCGTTTCTTTTAAATATTTCTAGTTCATAAAGCTGAACGATATTTTTGATATTATATTTGGCGAGATAATTATGACGATATATAACATATCCCTATTTATTCCTCTCTTAATTTTAAAACAAGAAAAGGAATTAATTTAAAGTAAAAACATCAATAAAACTAACCCAATAAATAACTCACACACCCCGGTAGTAAGAAGAGTATTCAAAATAATTCAAGTATATTTACATAGTTGGCATGAATATGCTTCCATAAATACCCTCACCGCAAATTGAGTTTGTTCGTTTGCCTGATTTGATTAGCCTAGATTTGCTGGTCTCAGTGCTATGCAAATTAGCTGTGTGATTATCGCGAAAATTGGCAAACACACAGAGAGACTTTCGCGCACCCTCCAAAGTAGAAGAAAATTCCCAGGGCGGAAAAGCTACAGCCACAGCCGGAGAGTGCACACCCCCCCCTTAATAGTTTTCAGCTTCAGACGTGCGTGCGGATTTCCTCTGCACTTGGGAAATCTTCCACGCATATGAGTAACCTTTTTTATTAGTCCTTGTGTAATTTGCATTTTAAAGCAGTTTCAGTCACGTGAGCGGCAAGGATTCCCTTTGATTTTACACTCCAACGCCCCGGCATAACATAGTGTGGTGGCTGTCCTAATGAGCAAAGTAAAAAAAAGGGGATTTCATGCCTTAATCAAGTAAGATCGAATATTTTTTGATTACTTTCTGGAATAGAGGGAAATACATTAAAGATTGTATTAATAAATAAACAAATTTTGTATAGAAAATTATATATTAGAGCTGCTTTTCTAAGCTAATATTTATTGGTTTTATGTCTCTTCTTAAATAATATTCCTAATCTTCTACATCCAGAAAGGATCCCTCCAAATTCCCCTCTTAAAGTAAACTCCCTTCATTTCTTGTAGTGCATTGGCCCTCCTAATGAGCCAAAAAGATGAACGAGTGTCCTTCTATGTTGTTCACCTGACTGTCAATCAACTTTCAATAAGCCAGTCAGGCGCTGCTTCAATCTTCATTAGAAGAGTCCTCCCCGCTCCTAGTTCGGAAGCCCAAGTCCTGCTCCGAATCAAACTCACTCAAACATGTTGCATTGCCCCTACAACACCAGCCGAGTGTCCTGCCTTTGCCCACCCACTTGGCCGCCCGCTTTGCCGAGGCTCCATTCGGCTAGCTGGCGGTTGGTTGGCTCTTCGTTCCATGGCCATGCTGGCAGCTCCTAGCCAGCCAGCCAGCCAGCCAGGATGGCAACGCCCCAGAACGTGACCAAATCGCATTCGGGGCGTGCACCCCGAATAATAGGGGAGCGAGGCGGGAATCCCTTCCACTGCCTTCCACTGTCTTCTGCCTGCTGTCCCTGGAGTCCTTGTCCTTGCAGATTTTTCCTCAATCTTGTATTGACTTTTTGCTGTTTGCTCGCTGGGATTTGGCTGCTCCACCGATTGGCCGGGGTTGTAAAGGAGTTGTTCTGGGGAGCTTTGTTTTTGAGAGCTGCTCCTGCTGCCCCCCGTCTTCCTGTTGTTCAAAGTTTTTTGGTGAAGCACTTGTTTACGATTTGAAGTGCATCTTGCTGGCGGCGGCGGCGGTGGAGGAGTGACTGTCATAATTTGGGGCTCCATCGATAGCGATCTCCTCGCCGCTCGGTGGCAAGTGTGAAAAGTTTTCCACTTGGAGTCGGCAAATCTCAGCTGTTAAGTTCTCCTTGGTTATGCTAATGAGGCAAACTTTGCCACTTCGATCGTTGGGTGGCTTGTCTTGTCTATTCGCATAATTGAAAGTTCTGTTGGTGGGGTTTTTTTTTGTGTATTTCGATTGGGTTCGAAGTTTGTAGTGCCCATGCAGAGAGGAACTGAACCAAGGTCACTCCAGCAGAAGGGAAGACCCACCCAAAAATAATATGATGAGACACACCCCGTGTTGTACAAGCAAACCCCATCGAATGATAAGATATATCGAAGCTCCTCGAAGGTTATAAGAGGCCCCTGATGGAGCATCACCGGATGAGAAGAGCGATTGCTTGCCCCGGCATGAAGTACTCGACTTTGCTAATTTTGGGCCTGATTTTGGCCCTCACTCTCGTTGGCGCGACGGCCAAGAGCAAGTCCAAGAAGTTGAAGAATAAGCAGAAGCCGCAGGCCCAGCAGGAGGAGGTCCTGCCCCTGGCTGAACCCTGCAAGTCTGCCAATTGTAAGCTGCCCGACTGCCGCTGCTCGGATGCCATTCTGCCCAGGTCCAAGTTCCAGGGCAAGGAGAGCGAGATTCCTCAGGTGAGAAGAGGCAATGTCTAGGAAAGTTTCCTCCATTTATCAGTATAAAATAAGGGAAGACTTGTGCTATAAAAATTAATGATATTCAATCATTTAAGTTAATAAATATTCTACTAATTATTATTTACTTTAACCCCAACTTTCTCCCCAGTTCGTGACCATCACCTTCGATGATGCAGTGAATGCGGTGAACTATGCCCAGTATGAGCTGCTCTTCGAGGGCTTGATCAATCCGGATGGCTGTGTGGCTAGTGGAACCTTCTTCCTGTCCCACGAATATACGGATTACGTGAGGGTTAATGCCCTGTATAGGGCGGGTCATGAGATAGCCCTACATTCGGTGACCCATGGAGATGGCACCGACTACTGGCGCTCAGCGGATGTGGCCACCGTGGAGCGTGAGTTTGGCGATCAGTTAAAGATGCTGGAGACCTTCGCCAAGGTGAATCCTAAGAGCATTCAGGGCATGCGATTGCCCTTCCTTCAGATCTCCGGGAATAACACTTTCGAGGCAGCGCGTCGTCTGGGCTTAACCTACGACAGCTCCTGGCCTACGCAGCAGTTCAAGGATCCGGCCATGTGGCCCTACACCCTGGACTATCAATCAAAGCAGGACTGTCAGATTGGTCCTTGTCCAGAGGCCTCCATCCCAGGCCTGTGGGTCAATCCCATGGTCACGTGGACCGACACCGAGGGCTATAGCTGTTCCATGATCGATGCTTGTGTTTATCCGCCGGAGGATAAGGTGGACGCACTCTTTGAGTGGATGCTGGAGAACTTCAATCGTCATTATGAGGGCAGTCGGGCTCCCTTTGGAATGTATCTGCATGCAGCTTGGTTTTCACGGGGACGCAATTATTTTGGAGCCTTCAAGAAGTGAGTTTGTTATTTGTTTTCTATATTTGAATATGTATTTAATATCTTAGTTGATTAAATAATAATTATAGTTAGTTGTAGAGATTTATTTTATAGGTTTTTTTCCTTTTTTATGAATATTTCCATTGTCCAAAAGTATGCAACTTTCTTCTCTATATTTTCACAGATTCATTAACCACCTGAATACCTATCCGGATGTTTATTTTACCGGCATTTCGCGTATGTTGGAGTACGTGAAGAAACCCGTCCTGGGCGCCCCCTTCAAGGACTGTCCCGTGCTGCCGGAGGCGGAGTGCCGCGCCGTCCAGTGTCATGTCCAGAAGATGTCCACCGGCGAGGAGCGTTACCTGAATGTCTGCGACAAGTGCCCCGTTGTCTATCCCTGGCTGGACAATCCCCTGGGCCAGCAGCTGTAAGCCCGCTGACCTTTTACCAATAAAGAGAGTACACAGAAAATAAGGAATATGGGTTTTTATTTTAAAATACTTAAACAATTACTAACAGTATGAAAAAATCTTGTAAAAAAAGTGATCAATGCTGGCCAGAAGTTCTATAATTTGTTTGGGTATTTTTCCTCCATATCATGAGGTATATCCTTAATAATAATCCATAATTTTATTTATAAAATTTTATAGCAAATTTTACAATTTCATCCGATTTCTCCCCTTGTGTGTGTCCTGGCGTATAATGACGTAGCCATGTTTTTCGAAAAAGGGGGAAGAACAGTTGACATTTTCCCATCTCTAAGCCAAAATTTACATACGCCGCCGCACGGACCGCGCTGATAAATGAGCTGAAATTATGTTTCTGGCCGTGAGACGCTTAATTAACTCATTCAGCGGAGCAGAGTGCCCCCGAGTGCGGTCATATTTCATGGGCTCTCTCTCTCTGCCTCCCACTGGGTGGCGAATTAATACGCCTGGCTTCCGGAGCCACGTGGTGTCCCCCTGTTTTAGGGGTCCTGTCAATGCAGCTGCTACCTGTAAATGACGTTCGACCGACCGTCTGGGGCGCCGGGGCTCAAACTCTGTTGATGCCTTCGGTTGCATTTTTGTTAATGGACCTCTAACTAATGACAGCCTCCGGGCTGCATATCAGTCAGGAGACGAGTTGAGGTAAAGGGGATTCTGCTCCGGGTTCCTCCTCCTGCTCCCTGCTCCTGCTCCCTGCTCCTGCTCCCTGCTCCAGCTCCTGCTCCTGCTCCCTGCTCCTGCTCTTGCTCCCAGCTCCCTACTCCCGCTCCCTACTCCTGTTTAGCCGCATTTTGTGGTTGCTGTCGCAAATTATGTATGCGGTTAGCCGGACCATCTCGTCCCCGGGGTAACGTTGGGCTAAAGCGGTGGACAGGTTGGACATGGAAACGACCACAACATATTGGTTGATAGTTGACCAAAGGAGCAGATGAAGGAAGCTGAATGTGTTAGGAATAGTGGGTGGACTCAGTGTGAGGAGTCCTCGAAAAAATGGGGTCTACTCAAGGCACTTAAAAATAACCCCAGACGCAATATTTATCTGCGGTTGAGGTGAGTGGAAAGTGAGGAATCCAATCAATTAGAGTGGGGAGGACACACCTTAAAGATGTTTACCTTTAAAGGGAATATCCTTTAAAGCGAGTATCCTTTTTTTTAACAATTTAATTCAACATCAAGGAAGAGTATTTCAGTTTAAAAAGTATCTAAAATCCACTCAGTTAAGGTTCTCAGTTAATTTATTCACAATTTCCAGCACTAGACACGTTTATGACAATGTTTGTTGGCCAGGACATAGCCCTCGGGGCAGTTGGCCTCCAGGATATTGTAGGGCTGCACCTGCATCGATCCATTGGATGTCCATATTAACTCCATTTTCATTTTGGAGGGTTCATTGAGGCCACTTGCATCGCTGACGGCTTCCACAATTTCGCTGTCCGTGGCCAGGACTCCGGCAAGTAGATTGCTGCTGCTGCCGCTGCTGATTACCAGGATGCCAAGGACGAACAGGGAGAGAGCGCTGCACAAAGATGCCATACTATGCCAATGATTGGTTAACTTTAACTGAATCAACATCCCAATTGTCTGTTGACCATTACGACTCGATATGGTCAACGACAATTGGTGAAAGTAGTTAGTGGCTTATAAGGCAACCCACCAGATACAAGGGCTCTTCAATCCGAAGGTTGCGCCAGCCAAATCAGATCTGCTTTGATAGATTTCAATTTGCCATTTCTTGGTCAGCAAAAAAAAAAAAAACATAAACAATAAGCAAACAATGACGCCGCCGCCGACTGGCTTGCTTTTATGGAAATGAAGAAAATCGCTTGAGAAAATCGCAACAAAAAGTGAGCAAATATTTGCTGATTACTTTCCGAAACTTGCACTGATTAACAGCCGGGCAGAGGACTATTGTCCTTTTTCCAGGAACCCAGATATCCCCCTCTTCCCTGCAATTAGAGATACTCCCCTCCCCTGCCCCTTGTTTAGCATAAATTTTGCATTCACTCCGTCAAGGAGAGGAGGGAGTGGAAGGCGAATAAGGTGGCTGTCATAAATAAATGACTCTACGAGCCTTTGGCCTCAGCCTCAGCTGTCTGTGACCTAAACAGGCATTATTTTAATGTACTTTTATGCGTTACACAGCGAAAAAAATACGGTTCCCGGTATTTAACCCACACACACACACAGACACAGAGATACACCCACGGCCAAATGACATTTTTATGTTTCAATTTTCGTTTGCCTTTTCTTTTCACTTCGCGAAAATTATGCCCACCACCACCATCACCACCCAAGGACAAGCACTTTGATGTGGGTCCTGGGTCCTGAGAAGTCCCGGGTCCTTAACAATTGGGGCGGCTTCTGGTTCCTGGCTGGTGTGCCTTATGTGGTTTCCGCTGCGGCCTACCAATAGAATTGTCAAAATTATTCGCTCAAATTGCTGACATTTATTAGGCAGTTTACGGCTCGGGCTCAGGTTACTTTGCAGAAAGTCACTTAGGGGATGAGATGACATATGTATGGGTGGGGGAACTTTTTTTAATGATATCTATTCATTGATGGTTCTTGACTTTGGAGTGGTTTTTAATATTGTCGAAATTGGTACAAAAGTATTAGAGTAATTATAAAATTATTTGTAAGGCTTAGACTAGGAATTGCAGAATATATCGATATTTAATTGGAAATATTTAATATTTATTTGCAGAATACATCGATAATTGACGCGGTGGCATATACATTTATTTATCGATAGTTTAACGTTGTAATATATGCGCCGTAATCCAAATTCTGTTTAATATATTGAACTTTTTAAAATAAGAGTCAAAGCTTAGTTTAAAGTTTAAACTATAATTGATGAGAAATAAAATATGTCCATAATGTCGCTCGGGACATTCGTAGACACTTCAAATGAAAAAAAAGACGTAATGCAAAAAATTTTGGAGTTGGCAATAGGCTTAATTTATTGACTTTCCTTAGCTCTTTGATCAGTGATAAGAATGATTTTTTACCATTTTTATTTTCATAGATAATTGCAAAAAACTACCGTATTCGCTCGGGACAAAAACAGAAGTGGTTTTCGAGGCCACCCATTTAAACGCCTATTGCAGCGAAAACTGAGGCAATATTTTAATGCGACTAATTTTAAAGTGTGCTGCAATAACGTCACTTTAAAATGGTTTTGTTTTTACCCCAAAATTGCTTATGGTTTTTTTTTTTAATTTAAGTTTTAACCATATTCGCTCGGGACATTTCGCTCGGGACATTTTTCCACTCACAATTTAGTTTTTATTTATTTGTCATATATCTTTAATTAGTAAAATTAACATTATTTAAGACGGTTTTAAATAAACATGGGTATTTAAATTTTATTTATTATATTTTAGAAAAATTATTTACACTCATATTAAAAAGAAAGAAGAAGAA